>JAPYYS010000303.1:0-159973 GCA_030522525.1 Campopleginae sp. 14b
CGATTTGATCGTCAATTTTTACAGATGCCAAAGAATTTTAAAGGGATTTTTATTACACGATTTTTCCTCAAACAAATGCATGGACTTAATGATGAATCTCAAAAAAGTCACGAGTACAAGATTCCAATAACACACGTGCGAAAAGTGTCTGACTCAAATGCCTCTAATCGACAGAAATGATTAACAAACAAACAAACAAAAGCATGTGTGCTTACGAGAGCACGTGTGAGACGAGAGAGAGGGAGAGAGAGTGAGAAAAGGTTTATTTGTCGATGTGAGAGTACGAAAGACCCACGCTGAGCGTGGGCACGTATAGTTCGATGGAATAATAATACGTACGTCCGACGGAGGTATTATAGCAGTTAGTGTGCCAAGTAAGCCAGCATGCCCATAGCTGTAAATAGTAGCGAATAACGTTACAACAAGAATAACGAAAGTGTCCGCGGAGTACGAGAAAGTTAAATGAACAAAAAATTGATGTTTGAAATGTCGAAGAAATGAGAACTGTTTTTTTTTGTTTTGTTTTTTTTTTTAATAAAAACAGGTGTGACACATTCGGACAATCGGTATATTTTGAAGAGTGAAATAACCAGAGAATTCAAAGAGCTTGGGCGAGCTGGAGAAACTGTGAAAATGCTCGCGGGATCCAGGAAATTAGATCGAAGGAGGAAAGCGCTCGCATGCCCTCTCTCCAATCTCTCATGAGGCGTGTACTTGATACACCGTGTATTTATTCCCGCGTGTTGTATATCTCGAGCAAAAGCGCCGTTGTAGCGTGATCTTAGTGGAACCGCGTGTATGGTAAATGTGCGTTACACGTATACGTGCATACGTGAAGGCTCGGCGGGCGTCTTAGCCCCGTATACAATATGCCGCCGAAGAAGATAAGAGATTAGGGCTATCGTGCGTTTACCTTTTATGGGTTATGAGAGCGGCGCAACATGAGGAACTCACGCCCAACTGTAATATCGGTAGCATGCGCCGAGACCTTTTTTTTTATCCTCTTATTTCTTTGCCCTGGAACTTACGAACGACGAGAAGGGTGTGTGTGTGTGTGTTGGCTTTGCATAGAAAACCTGACTGTATATTGACAATATTTAATCTGAATTTCTTATCTGACGAATAGACCGAGATTAGTAAAGATTGTGCGCGCGAGGAAAATGGATTTTTCTTACGTCTCGAAAGGCGATGGAGGACTCGAAACTTTCTCGAATTTTCTCGAGCTATGGGAGCGTTTATTTGACTATTTTTCGTTCATTCCCTGGTCCTCGGTTTTTTTTCGGAATCTCGCGCATTGCGTTTTTACCGACTGTGAAATGTCGAACGTTCGCTCTGGAATGCCTGAGATTTTAACGACGAGACATGAACGTGTGTAATTGCGGCCTTGTTCCTGGGCGTAAATTCTCTTTCCCAGGATGTGAGACAGAGCGTTTGGCCTACGTTGGCAAAAGTCTCGCACACTCATCGAGAAATTCATCGGACCAACGGGAATCTATATTTATATATGTCTCGTGAGAGCCAGAGAAAAGAGTGTCCTTTCCAAGCGGGGAGTTTACTTTCTCGGGATTTACTCGTTAACGTCGCGCACTCTCTTTTCCATCTTCCTTTCGGACGTCAATTAATTGCCAATTAGTTCTTGCCTGTCCTACCATACGCTCTTTCATCTGGGTAAGAAAATCTTGTATATCACGGTGCGAGCGTCAGCTCGTTAAAAATGCTTTGGTAAACGTCATAATTCGAGGAGACATGTACAAATTGACGAAATTCGTTATCATCGCTCTTTAATAGATCCTTTGTGCAAAGAAAGTAAACTATGCCTGATGGTTTTTGCAGAGGCACATTTTCGGTTGAATCTTTCGTAAAGGGATCTCAAATAATTCCTGAGATTCAGACAATAAATTCGTCCCGAAGGATGAGCCTGAAGTTTGCATCGACGCAGTACCACGAAATGAAAAAAAAAAAATGATTCGTCGCTTTTTTATTTTACAAACCCATTCGTGAGGTTCAAAAAAGGCGAGAGGCAAATTAAGAAGAAAAAATTCGAAAATAAGTGACGAATCATGTTTTCTCTATTCCGTGGTATTGCGTCGATGCAAACTTCAGGCTCATCCCGAAGGAGCCATCAAATTTTGAAACCATCGAGCCATCTAAACAAGCGAAAGAACTTGCCAAGGCTCTCTCTCTCTCTATCTCTTCCTGACAAATTCCTTGCTTTTCCCGGAATCCCGAAACTTATGACAATCGCGAAGAGAATCAATAATTTCGTCTCGCATTCTTCGTTCTTGCAATTTTCATAATTAAATATTTTCAACACGGTTTAATGAATAAAAAAAAAATTTCAACTTTTTTTGATTAGTCAAACGATAGCGGAGAATTTTTATTTCGAAAATTCGAAGTGAGGATCGGTGACCGATCCATCACCGTAAGGACCATTTTCCTCAATCGGTTAATTGTTCCCTGTGTCTATTAATCTTCTGATATCTGCACCCGGCGACCTGCAAACTATGTAATGAAGAATCGAATCGATATAAAGAGAAAGAGAGAGTGAGAGAGAGAGAGAGAGAGAGAGAGAGAGAGAATGGAAAAAAGGAAAAAAATGAATTCGTCTTTCGTAATCAGCATCAGGCAAACTAGCGGGTATAAAATACGCGCTGTTGCAACTTTGAGAGTCTTGAAGTCACTCTTTCTCGCGTGTTAACTACGATCGGAGTGGTGAATTTTTCTGTTAATATCAAACGAAGCCGTACAGGGGAGTTTAATGCCCGGCGCGTACGTTATGCATACTTTGCGAGTTCGAGCTGCGGTTCTATGATGGGACGTGCGTACCATTCTGTACACATGTGTCCATCGTCCAGTGAAAGTGTGTGTCTCTGTGCCCGTTCATGTATGTTTTCGTCTACATATAAATGTATGCATATTCATTACTTATTGCAAGATGTTGCGTATGGGGAAGAAGAAAAAACACCGCGGCGTAGAGAGAAAGAGCGAAAAGTATAAGGAAAACAACAACAAAAAACACGAAAAGTTTTCTCGCAAATTCCTTTTGCCAACTCTATATCGAAAGATAGATAATCCTCCTATAGATGCTCACCCCATCCACTATGCAATACGATTGCCAATTCGCATGGAAAATATACGACTTATTTTATCCCGTAACGTACATTACACGAGGATATAAGAACGATAAAGAAATGTAATATACATAGTTCCATACTCATATCAATATACATATATGGCGATTTTAATGTAAAATCAACTTTATCATTTTTTGCTCTCTATACCGAATAAAGAGCAGAGAGAAACGAACTGGCATCGCGAAATGAAGTAAAGTTCACTGGTCTGAATGATCGCGGTTGTAAATTAATATTGATTCTCGCTGACGTTGCTTGTAATAAGTGACGATGATTGCGAGGCTCGAATCTGCAGGTTGCGTTCGTCCGTGTATATATCGAAAATAAATTTTTCCTCATCAACTCACACCGGAGACAGAGACACCGCTGGAAATCGATAAAATTTTGTATTTATCAATTGTTCGAGCTTGGATATCGATTTTCTTGGTGAGCTCCTTTTTGCCAAGGAATCTCCCATACGTGAGTCGTCTCGTGAAGGTGAACGTCCCGTGAAGATGGAACGTCATCCTATGCCTGATGCTATTTTCTCACGAAATATTTTATATTTCACGTGTTTCCAATTTGCGATTAAGTGCAATGGACGGAATATTATTGTAAGGATCGAACGCGGCTTTACATTGTCGGGTGCAAATGGCGAAATGGTAAGGAAAGTGAAAAGAAAAACATCGAATCTACGAGAAATCGGAATTAAGGAAGAATTTTTAAATCGCTTTCCTTCTCCGAAGATCATAACGAGGCAGGATACCTGTTGTACACTTTTATTTCTTATTGTTATTACTGCTTTATCGCTTATTATTATTCAAAGCGAGATTCTCAGCTTCTGGGGGATTCTATGGCAAGCGTGAATAAAGGAATGACCGAGAAAGTGGGAGAGAGAGAGAGAGAGAGAGAGAGAGAGTGAGACGGATAAATGATAAAACAAAAAATTATAAATCCACACTAGCGGGGCACGCAATGCACAACGCGTGACGTCCGGTCTTGTCTCTCTTGCGCGCCGCTCTATACGGTCTTTTTCCAAAAGTATCACCCAACTGCCGAGCCCGATGCGCGGCTTCGATATCGTCAAAAAAGAAAGAAGCAACGACCGATCAAATAAGGAGAAGAAATCTACAATATTTACACGAACGGATGGGCGCTACGTGTTTTAGGCAACGAGTCTACGCCCAGAGAATGAAGAATAAAATTAAAAAATAATTATAAAGCGACAAAAGTTTTTTCTACAGCACGGAAAATTAAATATTCTCCAATATATTTGTAGCATATGGTAAATGTCAGAGGTGGAAGCTGCATAGTCGGGGAGAATCTTGAAAAGATTTTCACTTAAATGAGATTTTCCGAGGCGCTTTGTCCCCGTCGGAGCTAAAAATGGCGTGAAAAGACTGAGACTCAGATTTGTGCGAGCATAAAACTTCAAGTATATCGAAAGGTGGATACGTACGTAAATGCACACACGTGTAGGCACGCGCGGCATGATACGTGGAATAACTAAAATGTATGTAGAGAACGTTATGGAGTTGGTACATGTGTAAAAGGAACGACGTGACGATGAACTCGAGCATTTAAACTCTCCTGTATTTCTTACTTCCTTTAACTCCGTGTAATCCTCCTCTATGCTGTATTCTACATGCATCTCTATACATATGAATATCATATATGTATAGTTGAGGGTAACCAACCATAAAATGGACGAATGCACGTGCCCAATAAGCGGACGCACAGGGACTCTATTGAGGCCCAGCTAAAAATCATTTCTACGCAGCCTATGTATGAAGAAGGATGAAAAAACGACGAAGAAATCTACTGTTCATCATGGTAACTCTTCACGATGTACAGAAAGACTTTCACACTCATGGAGAATACAAATCAACGAGTAGCAACATTTTTTTATCATTTTTTCTTCGTCCATGTGACAATAAAAAAAAAAAAAACGATATTCACGTCTGAAGATAACCTTGAAATTTTTGCCACTAGACACTCAAGACAAACGTTTCAACGTTTCAACTGAAAATCTGCAACAAAACGGAATACTTTGGGGATGATTGTCATTTTTTGCTCGCCATAGTCGCGGAATCGTTTGAGAGTTTCACACCCTTTTGTTTATAACGGTGTATATATTTGCAATGTGTATAGATATATTCGGAGCGATGGTGCAGGCTTCCAATTAACTCGTTCAACCGGAAATCCTTGTCATTGCAACATGCGATATATCTATACGAGTAAATGGAATATAAAAAGATATACATGAAAATATATAGAGCCGTGTTGGTATTACGGGAAAGGCAATGCGAGAGGGAAATGAAATTGGAAAGCAGCCGGATGCTGCGAATGATAGAAACCGATTTCCGTTATCCTGTTCCGCGAGCAAGAGCTTCGTAGATTTCACGCGACGTGCATAATGCATGCATTTAATTGACATTGCATTTATTATTTTCGTTTATCAGTCTCGTTACCTTTTGACATCTATGCGTCGACCAATATGTACAGAGTTCGCCACGCACTGCTTTCGATTTGATAAAACGAGACAACATCTTTTTTTCGTCGTTTAAGCAAATTCAAAAAAAATGTGTCACATTGCAGTATCGAGACGAGGCAAACGTTCGAGTCGTAAATATTGAGAAAAAATCATTTGAAAATTGAGATATTGATTGGAATTTGAAAAATGATATCGTTTGCGAGAGAAAAAAAGAATAAATGATAATCGGTAGAGAGAGAGAGAGAGAGAGAGAGAGCTTGATAAATTGGTGTAATTATTCTCAACGAAGGATCGTGTCCTTTTGCTTGGCGATTGCTGTCGACGGACGTTCACAATATCGTAAATTTCTGTGATCGGGCCATCGGCATCTGCTGCGCACGCCGGCTAATTAGTCTCGATAAACGGTTTATATGCTGTGTGTTTTGGCCCTCGAGCGACGAACCAATAACTCGAGATACACATGTATATTTTATACAATATCCCTTCGTTGGCAAGGGATGAGGCATCCACACGAACGCTTTGTGGATCTCTTGAATCGTATATACGAGAGAAAAGGGATCCGTATAATTTCACGATCGTAACATACGTTTGGATTCTATCTCGGCAATCTTATCAATAAAAACAAAATAAAAACGTAATCTACCCTTTGGAGCTTCGATAAATATAGATTTCCAGTCTTTATGGAAAAAAAAAAAACAAATGCATGAACGAACCATCGATTGTTCGTGCACTTTGCAATTATCAAGTTATGCTCTCCGATGCTCTCTGCCATCTCCCATTTCTTCCCCGACAGCTACGTGAGAAATCCTTTCGACGAATCGTTTATCATGTCTTTCTACGTAAAAATCAAAATACCAACGTGGGTGCGCAACGTGCTAAACTTCTTCGGCCATTAATAACTATAGATAAACAGTAGGAGACTCTAATAATAGTCTCCAATTAATTAATCCTTTTCGAATCGTTCCAACAGTCTGCAGTATGGGGCGTTCTCTGTTAAGAAGCTCAGAATCATTGACGACGAATTCAAATTGAAAAATAAGGCCAATAAAATATCAAATTGATTTGAATTCGATGCACATCGAGAATATTTTTGGATCGAATAAAAATTTATTAATTTAACAATAAACTCGTGACAATGAGCGATTTTTATTTCAGCCATTTATCAAGTGAATGCGGAACAATAAAATCTGTACTGGAATGAGTATAATCGTTGATCGACCGCAAATTTAGTTGATCCAAGAAATTTTGATTCTTCCGATACACGATTCTGGTTTTTGGAGAATCAACGCATCAAAATTTTGGAGCCATACGTTTTTTTCTTCTTCGTGTAAATCACTTGACGTTTTTCGACTCTCGTATAGGTTTTTTTTGGTGTTTGCTGCGATTACGAATCTTTTCAAACATTCGAAAATTCGAAGAGCCATAAAAACATCGTTATGGGCCAGCATATTGACTATTTCCTCGGACTCCAGTGTTTCCAAAGATATTCTCTTAATTGCACATTGAATTTATTTTTCAAAGAAAAGCTCAATAAATCGTCGCGGACGACGAAAAAACAGGTTGAATAATCATTTGTCGTGGGAGTTCTAATTGTCGTTCGACTTTGTTAACCGCGATGTGTGTGTGTGTGTGTAAATGGAAACATAGCCGGGTATGTATATTACGAGATCGAATTGACCGGCGTGCTTTGTGGCACACCGGTAGCGCGAACGTCTACACGCTTCTCATGCAGTGAAACGCGGCCCATTCGCCGCTCAACAACTTTCAATACGTTATTTCCCGTGCCGTCCGGGTAATTAATTCCCGCTTGATTAACGGCCGACGGCTCAGCGACGAGAGTACAAGAGACGAAGGACAAGGCGGCGAAAAGAGGTGTAAACGATCACAGGGTGTCCGGGAAATCAGCTGAATCTTCCCAGAGCCCGATGGCTCGCGAATAAATTGTTAAATAAAAAGTTCCCAGTCGTTTTCTCCTCACATATGCTTTACATTGATGAAACACAAATATCCCAAAAATCCCTGGCTAATCGGATGCGGGACGATGACAAAATACGCGATTCTGTCCAAATTTTGCATCACGCGTCAGCTCAAATATTTGATAAGCAAAAAAAAAAAAACTGAGGCGATCATAAAAACATTGGGGGATCGAGGAATAATTCGATTTTTCCTCGTTCCATTCTTGCAATGGCAATTTTTCCCTAGAACGATATATGGAAGGGGTGAGCCTTTCCGTACTTGTCGTGCTCGGAACTTTGACGTTTCGTTAAAGCCAAATTTTTTGTTATTTTCCATCGAAAATATTCGATTAGAAAATTTCGATATAGAAACTATTCCTTTAGCTGCAAATATCAATGTAAAAACGTCTTAACGGAAAATCTGATAAACGAGGAAGAGAAACAGCAACAATTTTAAATTTCTTAAAAATGTTCAATTAAATTAATGAATAAAAATGAAAAATCTGGAAAATTTGGCAAATTATTGAGTTCGTGAAAATCCAGCACGACTTTTGGCACATCCTGTATGAAGCTGGAGGAAGGACGGTGTTAGGATTCTCGATGCTATTATAAGCGCAATGAAGGTCACCCAAAATTGAAAGGGAATGTGGCGCGTCCGATAAAGATAGACTTTACGCCCTTGAAAATGTAAGAGGTGATTACAAATATAAATAGCGTGTGCATGGGTAAACAAAAAGGCATCACCCACACGAGCAAACGGACAAAGTGAAAAAGGTTACGCCCTTTTGCGCGTAAACTCGTGATATTTATGCAAGTAGGTGTATTTTTCGTAGAGAACTATTATGCACAGCGGTTGGGTGAGTTTCGTATGGAGGATCGCGTGTGTCGTCGTAAACGCCCTTTCGTACCGTCGCGGATTTACGAGGGACGCGGCGTCATCGATGTTCTCCCCAAGCGGCGATTATAAGACTATATAGACGAGAATGGAGCGAATATCGTCGACCTTGAGAAAATAATTATGCCTCTGGTGGATAACACTGGATGCTGCATATACACACAAGCATATGTCGAAGGGTATATATACACGACAACTCACGGTTCATCGTCAATGGACCATAAATAATATATCGAACGAGAACTTTTCTAGTCTCGAAATTGCTCTCAAACAATTTCGAATTAAAATAATAAAATACTAAATAATCCGAGTGTTTAGTTAATTTACAATGAAGGTGACAGCAGGGCATCAGCCCCTTAATTACTGAAATAGAAAATAATTTACGTCGCTGCTCGACGTTTCACTCTATTTTATAATTTGCTGTTGTCCCGTGTCTCGAGAAGAATAACACGGAAATATATGAGGAAGTAGAAAATGTTGCTTTCATCTTGTACAACGTTGAGAAAAAAAATGAATAAGATTGAGAGACGAAAAAAAAAAGAGAAAAATCGAAGCTCAATGGGCAATTGCGAACGCGGTGGCATGCGCTCGGTGTCTTTCCGGAATTCCCACAGATGTGTACGCAAACCTGGGGAATAATCTCCGCGAGAAGATCGTTCGTAAATCCGATTGCGCGGCGAGCGTACTTCGATCGAACAAAACTCAGCAACGTCCTCTCTCTTTTTCTCTCGTTCATTTGTGCAAGAGCTTGATTACGCAAACGCGATATGTACCTTCGTGAAGTCTGAATAAACATCGAGGAATGTAAAATGAAATGATAAAGATCGACTTCCTCCTTCCGTTCGCCAACACTAATGCAACAAAGTCATCGGCGTTTGTTCACGAGGTTCAGTGAATTTCGTGAATTGACATTGCTCTCGAGCGTAACTGTTTTCTATTTGATCCCGGATCATGTTCCTTCGGGCATCTTCGAATCAGGATTCGAATCAATTATTTCTCAAGATCGAAAAAAAAAAAAAGGATAATGGCGACGCCGAACAGTACGTAGGATCTTTCTTACAGCACGTGATTTTCGAATCATCTCGCCAAGTCTCCGATGGTAATGAGTAATAATTCGAGAGGTTACCCTTGCTCTGCCATTACTCCCGGCAAGTGATTCAAGTATCGAGAATCGCGAGGCATAAGTAAATGATTCAAAAAAAATGGCAGACGAGATGGCGACGAGTAGAGCCGATTACGAATCATGAGGTGCTTTTACATACACACATCCATATGGGTAGTTCAAGCCGAAATTAAAGAATCACCATTCGAGTTTCAATCGTTCAATTTTCTCGATGAAACCCCATTAATTATCGAGTATAAAAACAAATTCATTGAATTGACTCGACGAATGTTCCAGGCATCGCAAAAATTCGTTGCGAAAGCCTGAAAAATCTGCAAAATATTTCGTACATCGATACTTTCCATTATTTCCCGAAGCGAATTGCTTCCAAACCGGTTGATTCGAGAGAATTTTGCGTCATTCGATCACCAGTGACATCAGCCACGATGAAATTGGGTTCGGGCTGGAATGTCCCTTGTGTAATTTTCATGTAAGCTTTCATATCGATGAGGAGGCATGGATTATCGACATGCGAGTAAAGTACTTCGAATCGAGCGTATAATCATCGGTCTAGACGTCTGGTATCATCGCTCTCGTCTCGAGTCGGATATACGGAGGTCAATCTGAACCATTATACGGACGCTCACGCACACACACACACACACACACACACACACATACAGTCGTTCGAGTTATGCGATTTTTGTTTTTCCATTGGTTTGAAAATGCAGTCGCGAGTTCACGATTGAATAACTAGATCTCGACAACAGTGTTGTAACCGGTAGTGCACGCAGTGCATCCATGCAATCAAACGGATAAGAATCATAAAGTTATGCTGCTCAGAATAAATGCAATGGATTCAAATTTTTTCCACTGAAACAACGGAAATTCTTAGCATTTCACGAGCATTTTTTTGCGACGATTATCGTAGATTATTTTTATCTCTCGTCATTATGATTTTCCACACGTGTCCCAAAACATTTTTTGCCAATTCTTAATATTCGGGAAAAGATGAACCTGAAGTTCGCAGCGTTGGAAAACAACGAAAAATATTTATTTTCACTGACGATTTTTTATATTTTCAAAGTGATCGAAATTGTTCGAATGAATAAATTTTTCTGATGCCAAAAACCGACCGTTTTATCATGACAATTTAATGCTTAATTAAAATAATGAGCTTCGGCAAAGAAAAATACGAATCCCGTTGCATTTTAACGATGCAAACTTGAACGTCATGAAAAAAGTATTGAATTTATTTTCTTAAATCTGTCAAATGAACGATTGACAGATTTTTTCATAATTGTTGAGTACCGATCTGTTCACGACCGGCGATATTGTTGGAAATTACGACTAGTAAGAGGCCACGTACGACGAGAGCCCTCGATTGCTGGGCCTTTGTTACCGCGCTCGCATTAATATAATGCACAAGACCGGCGGCGAGGAGATCTTTAAAGGTTAAATCGCAAAGTGCACAATGCGAGAGGAAGATGTGCAAGTTTAGTCTGTAAACGAACTCGACAACGAGGAGGACGAAAGGGAAAAGGAGAAAAATAAAAGTGAAGAAAAAAAAATGAAGAGACGGAGAGGAGAAGAAGATGCGCAATGTTCTTTGGCGGATTGCGCCACGAACCGCGATCTTTCTCCGTTTCTCCCTGTCTTCCTCTTTCTCTCTCCCTCTTTCTCGTTGAGTACAATCAATAAATGACTTTCACCGTGTTATACTCTATCGTCGAAGCTTGCTCTTCGTCTCGTTTGCAAAATGGAATGCTGCACCGAGTGCCTTAAGTATTCACGTATATAGATATACACAAGCAGTAGAATCGTCAAAGTCCATAATTTATATATTTGCACGAACGACATGCTGTCATCAAATGCTTGACTATTGCGAAGTTATTCTTTGCTCGCGATAAAGCTGTCAATCATCGTTTCTCTCGACAACGAGTTCTCGATCGAATATGCTGCTCAACACGTGGTAATTTTCGTAGTCTCGCTTTCACCACAACGTTATTTTCTAATTCTTGACTGCCTCAGGAACCGCATGGAAAATTGGAGTTGCGCGCGGATGAGATTCGAACGTTAAATCGTTATGGATTTATTGGAATGGATTATGGGATTATGGATTTATTTTTCATAAAATGATTTCTTCGAAATGTCACGTACTCGATTAAATTTGTCAGTCGACTCTGTTTAATTGTGTTTTACCGGAAATTTTTCGAGCCCCTTGCGACCGTAAGACGCGCGCATCGCATTCGGAGTATCTGCGGTGAGAGATCCTTATGGAAAATTCAGGAGAAAGCTGCAATGCGCGAGCCCCGGGGGGCATAAAAGCAAACGATTCAAAAGAGAGGGAGAGAGAGGAAACAAAGTGCACAGGTTCGTTATACCGGAACGTTAAGATGAGCTCGGATTAATGTCGCGGCTTGGCTCAAATTGCTCATTGCTGATGGACACGTGAGCTCAATTGTCTCGTAAAATATCAACGCGGTGAAATGTCACTAGAAAGTCATGAATTTCCAAACACGTAAAACGAATCCAATTTATTTTTCATTCCTCTATCAGATGAAAAATTTTCCTCTGAACGAAGTCGGTAATTTTTTGATCAATTGAAAAAAAAAAACGATTCTTGTCGTATCTCAAATCTTTGCAGTGAAAATTTTCCAGTTAAACAAATAATGCCGCGGACTCGGAATAAAAATACTAAAAATTTAACAATCATTACGAAATTTTGCATACACTGTATATATTTTTTACTATATCAACATAAATAAATAATAAATCGACCGATAATGAGGTTGAGCGGACGAATAAAAATATAAATTTGAGGATATTTGTATTATTATTCCAAGATTGAGAATGAAAAATGGCTGGATTTTGAAAATCTTCACGAATTTGTTTACAATGCTTATTGAATATTCTCTGAATAATGATAATTGCAGTTTTTGAGACTGCGAGATATTCACAAGTATTCCGAGAATGATATCGAATGATTAATCGTTAAGATGAATTCATTACTTCTTCAGTTACATATAAAGTAAGAGTTATACGCCGGTGAATGCGAGTGTAGGCGTTGCGTAGGACATATACGCCTATAGACCAATATATTTATATAGTTATTTATGTATAGTTATAATAATAGGACTCACCGGTAAAAGAAGTAAAGAGGATGGCGAGTGTCTAGCTGCGGCTTGGCGAAGGCTGAGAAACTCCAGCAGGGGGTCCTGCGTTGCTTTGAGCTCGTCGAGGATCCTTTTCGCCTCGCCGTAACTCTCCAGATACTTCCAGTACGCCGTCCAGAACGAAGCAGGAAATAATTCACCTGTCGTAAGTGTACTATCGTTATCACTTGCAGCAAAAATCAAGCTAAAGATCGAGCAAAAACGCCAGTACGGAGGAAAGAGAGCGCCCATCTTTCGCTTTATGGAGAAAAAAAAAATTTCATTTTGCAACTATTTGAAAAATACCTGAAGCATCACTGGGAAAACAATTTATATGCAATAGGATTTGTTAACTCTGCTAACAAATGTAAAGTTGGATACGCCGAAATAAATGCTTTTGAACACGTAATGAATCTTTATTCGAGCCCCTCACTATTGGCTTGAATAAACATTTGTTAATAGCTAATAATAAATAAAATAAATTTAAAGAAATAAAAATAATAAACGAATCATTTGATAAAACGTAATATTTCTTGATAACAAATGAATTTGATGACCACAAACATCCACTGAGTTAAGGGAAATTAAAGCGATCGAACGAATCAAAAAAATGCTATGCCTATGAAATTTGATCGTGATGCCAAAGATATTATTCGACCGTTAAAAAATTAGGTGACAGTTAATGAATGTTCGAGTAAAAATACCAACGATTTCTTCATTATAAATAAACTGTTTTCTCGGTGAGAAAATCCCAACGATCTTACTCATTAAATGACTCGAAATATTTTTTTTTAAAAACACAGCACACACAGATTCATGCTGAATAAATTGCTTTAGAAAAGTTCATGAAATTCGTCGTAGTGAGATAAATGATGGAAAAATGAGAACATAAAATCCGTGCACATGTTTTGATAAATACGAGTTATATATACTTTGACGTGAAATGGTGGTCGAAAAAAAGAAAACACAACAACAAAAAGCATAATCTGCTTGAAATTTGAAGAGCGCTCCCCATAGGCCAGGAAAAAGTTTTTTCGACTGTCGAGCATCGATGTAAAAAAAAAACAAATGGTAATAGAAAAGGGGGTTACGCTCTTCAAAAATCGAAAAGATGAAAATACAATAAGGGATGCTAAGGGATGTTAATCCACTCACCTGGCTTGAAGCTAGGAGCATCCCAATTTTCCAAGGTCTTCTGAATCTGAAACACGATTAAAGGGAAAAACATGAGTTGGTTAGTTCTTCGCTGCTAAATGTCACACCGGCCTCAAACTCTCGAGCTTCGATTGAATTTTTTTTCCTAGTCATTTTATCGGTGCTTAGGGGAAAAGAGGGAAAAGCTGGAAAAAAATGAAACGAACGAAGGAGAATCTCGATGTCTAGGCGTATGGACCTCGCGCCGGCCTTTCTTCCTCGTTCCTGACCTAAGCCTCGAAGAATCCTTTTGTCATGAACACATTATTACGAAGCCCTCGCCGGATAGAAAGCGACGCCCAGACACAATCCCCCCCCCCATGGATGATCCTCGTTTGCCCGTTGGAAAAAAAACAACGTCCCCCCCGTCCGAGACTGTCAGTGACGATGACAAAAAACCTAATAACACGATAATGCATCAAATGGAAAACTAATAAAAATGAAATAAACTCAAAAGTCACTCAAACCGACTCAGTTTTTTTTCTCCTCAACATTGTCACTCCCGTTATAAATGAATCATTGAAAAACATTTTCAACGTCGAAAAAAATCGGCAACAAATAGAAAAATTCGAAATTTCTTGTATGCAGCAAAGCCCCAAGAATTTCAAGTGTTACGTGACGAATCAATTTTCCACTAATTATTGGAAGCATCGGGGAAGATAATTGACGAAAAAACCGAGCGAGCGAAGAGCAAAAAAAAAATTTAAAACATTAAAATGGAAAAAGGATCGTTGATAAAAAAGGAGAAAAAAATTGATAAGAGTGCAGTGAATGTATTTTCGCGAAAGCCTCGAGTTCAAAGGGGCCGGGGATAAACCCAAGTCGAATTGTATACAATAGAGTTTTTCTCGGCAGACGATTTTTAGAGTCAATGTAATGTGGGAGCTATAAATAGTAAATTGTAAATACACAGAGAGGAGGGTGAAAGATTCCCAATCTTTGTTGCTCGTTACGACTCTATGGTAATCTACATGGGCGAATGGTTGGATTTACAACGCGTGGGCCAGGTTTATAGATACGTATACATATCTATATAGACATCGTAGTAGATACAATGTAGTATGTTGAAGTAAGGACGAGAGAGCGAGTGAGATGGTGTATTGGATGCCACGCCTATAAAAGCGTGCTCTAGAAAATCCGGCGACGATATACTCAGATAAATTCATAGGAAACAACGAAAAGGGCTAAACTCTTATGGCTATGAACTTGGAGTATTGTGAGCAACGCCTTTGTGCTTCTCGGGCTGTGATAAGCGTGGATACGGTACAGAAACATGCGTACAGTACAAACTGTATAATGCAGAGCAATCTTTGCTCGAACGAGGAAGAGAGCAAGAGGAAAAGAGAGAGAGAGAGAGAAAGAGAAAAAAGGATCGTTGCTCTTGTCTGAGGCAAACGGTCAGTAACCCCTTGGGCAGAACCGCAGCTTATTGCCCGAGACCTTCTTTCGATTTAGACGACGACAACGACCACGACGACAACGACTGACTCAACGAGTACATAAATATATGCTTAAGAAGAAAAGAATTAAAAGAAGATGGTTAAGCATCGAGCTGATTGTCAGTTACGAAATAAACGCATACCAGCAACGATTCGTCAGCCAAAACTGACTTTTTTCCATTGTCACTCTCGCGGTTAAACTATAACGAGCGCTCTCTTCCCCAGAGAACAATCCCGCCCTCTCTCTCTCTCTCTCTCTCTCTCTCTCTCTCGATCGACATATAACAGTATTTATGTTAATAAATTTGAGACATCTTTCGAACGGTGCATCGATGACGCGCGATTAATCCTTCCAACTTGACTGAATCACGGCCGGAAATGAAATCATGTTGGTATATGGAAATCTACGACGATGCATCGGGTTGGGCCCGATTCGATTTCGGCGCTGAAAAACCTTCAAAACAAAGATTCGAAACCTTGGAATATTTTTTAGTAAATTCAGATTTCGAGTTGAAAAAAAGTCCGTCTCACTATTGTTGACAAAAACTTTTCGGAATTCGAAATTGGCGTAACATTTTCTTTCAAATTCGAAAGAAAAGTTCGATGTGATAAAAAAAAAAATCATGGAAAATCGGATTACTTTAACAATTTTTTTAGTTGCCGTGCAATAAAAATGTGCACAACTCAATTTTCATGGTCGTCCAACATTCATGCTTCAATATTTTTTCTACGGCACACCGAGAATATTGTTATGAATAAAACAAAAGTGTTATTCAAGTGTCTCATCATCAGAGTGATGGATTCTGGCACAGTTTCGAGATTCATGAGTTATCGTTGCCATGTTTTGCAATTTATTATTCCACATCACAGAATCTGGGATATTGTATTTTTTTTTTAACGAATAGATAACAAAAATTCTTCTGCCGCGAATGGAGAATAACCGAGTCGAGCAAACGGTAAAGTTTTTTCTTTTGTTACTATTTTGAATGTGATATATATGGATATAGGAGATGCGAATGTAACGCACATGAATTTATGTACATAGTTTTATCGCTGCAAGGTGCGCACAACTCCGTAATCATCGATAACGGAAATTAATCGTAAATAAAAGGCTCTAACGCATTTTTTTTCATTCCCTCTCTCTTACTCTCTGTTCTTCTCGCGATTATTATTCTCGCATCGATCGCAACCTCACGCTTTATTTCGAATTCTCTTGTATATTTTCTACAGACGAATGAATAAATATATGTATATATGTTTATGATCCGGAGACCTAGAGGCATTTAACAATACATATATAGACGCGATATGGCCAGACATGGGACGGGCACGCGCGATATTCCGAAGGGTAGTAAATTATAATCGAGAAGCACCTTCGCCACACAGAGTAGGCGGTTTAATATTCCGTTCGACCAGGTGTACCCGCTTCGATACCCATACAAACATCTTGTTTTCAGGTCAAATCAGATAAGGACATGTTTTATTCGAATATACAGAAATTGCCATTCTTTCGATGTTACAAAATTATTTAAAAACCTGTGACATTAGAGTTGTGAGCACTTTTGCTCCAAGGCTCAAAATCACTGATTATTCCAAATCGATAATGCATTTCATGACAATTTTGCACCTGAAGGAATGCAAAAAATGCATCTCCAGTTAATGAAATTCGGTTAATTCTGGAATACGTTATTTATAGCCTTTTGCCGTCACGAAATTTACATACGATCTGAGAAAAAAATAAATAAAAATTCCATTCAGGCCAAAGAACATTTTTTCAATATTTTTCGCAATCGTTTTTCGTATTTTTCTACAAGTGCTGCTGCTGGGCATCAACAATTACGAAACCCATAAAATGGAGGCCAAAGATGCCGATCAGATTGGTTGGTAATAAAGAAAAAAACATGTCTCAGGATATGTGGTCGCTGGTCATCGACTGCATTCCATTTGTTGGATAAGTACGAAACAACAAAAAACATCGAATCATCTCCCTATTTTTATTCCGCAGCTGATCGTCATTTAAAAAATAGTCAAAGTCCAAAAAGTTATTGAGAATTTAATTGCAGATTAACATTTGGGTCACTGCTTTGCTTAATTGTCCATAAAATAATATTCAGCAACTTCCTCCGAGAGTGATTTCGATCTACGAATCGACTAACCGTACTCAAGTCTTGAGAAATATATTTAATCGAGCTGCGACGCTATTTGTCGGCGATTTTTGTAGTTGGCTTGACAAATTATGAAAAATTATGTGCTCGAATTTCCAATCGTCCGGGCTCCATGAAATTTGCAAAAATAAACATTAATTATCGGACTTTTTTCCGATACGAAATATTTTGTTTTTTCAAGGCTCGACGCGTTGACATGGAACGGGCCATAGACGTGACACTAAACTCTGTTTTCACAAAGAACAGAGGTGGCGAGACTCGATGCACCCACGGCATGTCCCCATAAAGGGATAATAACTATCAATACTTTTTTTTCTTCACATATCCACAGGAGAAGCGAAAGGGTAGCATGAATGTGCAACGAAAGAGGAATGATTAACGACCCAGAGCCTGCTATTATGCTTAGGAAATAATTTATTTAATAGATATCCTGAAATATAGAAGCACACCGTGAGGTGTTATCCTTGCTGGTTCGTGTTCTCCAAAAACCATTCGTCGAATCCCTTAAGCCCATGCATACGAAAGGCCATACCATACTCGGGCCGTTAATCACTTTTTTACGATGCACGAAACTCAAATTGATTCTAATCGATTGACCTGCGCTTAGCATCCGGAGAATATTTCACGAAGCCGAAACAGATTTCGCCGAAAATCTTTGATTTTATTTCGAATCCAATGCAGAGCCAGAAAATGATAAAAATCACTTGGAAAAATTGTATTACACTCAGCCTATTCAATCGTCGACAACACTTTGATGTAAATTAACACAAAATTCATGTACTAATTATGTGCTTTCAAAAAATCACAGACTCAACACCTAAATCGTGATTTTTTTCAAAAATACAACTGCCACAAGCCTCAACAACTACCCTCTGATGAAAAAAAAATGGAAAAAATGCACGAGCCATGTCATTTTCATAAATTCATTTTGAGGGCTTTGTTCGGAAGACACTGAAACTCGCAACGTTGGACTTTAACGAAAAAAAAAACCGGTTCCGGTTGATTATTTGTCGAATTTAAAAAACCATGACAATTTTCGTACCGATTTTCTCTTTGAAGGCTATAAAAAAAAATCGTTTTATTATCCCCGCTAAATGTTGCATAAGAATCTTGAGATTTGTCCGAGGAAAAATGGAATTTCGTTGCAAACTCCAACCTCGTTTGCTCGGCTATCGTTAAAGAATTTATTAGCCGAACGGTATCGATTTGGAACCTGACAGATTTTTACGTCGCGAGAACTCACTCGACAATACGAGCCTTCCTCATTGATTGAAATTATTTGAAAGGTTCAACAGCAGAGAGATATTAAGTTGGGATGAGCGAAACGTACGAGCAATGAAATTCCAAAGAAATACGAGATTGTAACGCGTGGAGCTGGAAAAGAATAAATAATAGGGGCTCGAATGGACATAATAATGGACAGATGATATTACGCGACGATGAAAGATTGGACGCACGTCACACCCCTTCGGGTTTCACTTCTCTCATATCTCACCAGGGCTTTATATACATACGCGCATGCATGAATATACACATTTATTAATCAGTGTATATAAACCGATCAAAAAGAGCAGTTTGCATTCCGCGATGTGTATCTAGTTTCTCCTATCGATACACCCGCCCACTGTCCTCGTTTTCTTTTTCTTCGCATTTTTCTATCGTTTTTATTAATTCACCTGCTTATGTGTGTCCCGTAGAAATCTCTTTCGAATTCCCTGACTCGAGACGGTAAATATATCAGGCTGACAAGCGGGACACTCGAGCTTCGTGTCTATATAGAATCGATCTCTCGTCGTCTTAAATCCCTGACACCCGGTAATTCAATGCCTCGTAGTTATATATTTCTTCTTCCTCTCTTACATTTATTTTTTCGTTATCTACATACCGTATACTTAATGCTCGTTCTGTACTGTAATATCATAGCGTTTGTGTCGAAGATACGATTGCAACGCGGTCGCGAACGAAAGGAAAATTCGATAACTCTCGGGATCTCGAGGCGTATCGTAGAAAGTAGCAATAATAATAACGAAAGCGTACCATCTCCCGGTTGGTAGATGAAGCACGAATTCGTAATCTCATAGTTCCTGGATTGAATGGACGAGCGCGAGAATCTCTCGTGCGGTACTCTCACGAAAGCGTCGAATAAATAATCGAGCTACGTCGATCAAACTTTAAACGTTAGGCCCAAAAATTTGCGATTAATAATTTCCAACTTTTTCGCAATTCAATTTGCGGCTTTACTAATTGCTGCGAAAACGAAATACCATTCGGAGGAAAAGAGTTTAATAATGTTGAATTTTAATAATTGCGGCTGGAATTAGCAGAACGCACGATCGCTGTCTCGAAATGCAGGATTCAGGACCATTCATTTCCGGACGAATATTTTTCGGGTCAATGAAATATTTAGTGTGAATAAATTGGTTCTGACTTGAAAAAATATTTATTACGGTGATATAAATCAATTTTTTGTGTGGGTGGACGCATGATTTATCACCAACTTCTCTGAAACTCCCCTGTCTCCCCTTTCCTTTCTCGGAGCAGTTCGCTCGTCGCAAGAGAAAGACACCAGTGTGTGCACTCTTTGATTTTTTCTCATCATATTTTTCTGCGTTTCTTTTTTTCCGAATTACTTTTTTTTTCGCCAACTCGCTAACGAACTGCTTGTGGCGTCGTAACTCCATACAAACACAAACGTCGTCACTTTTCTTCGATACTGGGATTTAATTTTCTTATGCCTGATGGGAGACACCAGGATAATTGCCGGTCGAGCCTGCGATCGGGGAGAAAGTCTCGTCGTGATATGAAAAAAAAAAACAAAAGTGCATTATTATAACGACAATCAGGTATCATTAATCGCCAATACACTCAACAAGAAGTTCAGAAACGGGACATAATTTTTTAAACGGCAAAATCCACTCTCCGCAAATTTGTCCCTTTCCTCACGATTTTCTTTTTATTCTCATCGCATATTCATTGCGGCGAACAGAAGAAAAATTATCGATTACGAATTTACGAATTCGTACATGATTGTAAATATTTTCGTGAAAATTGATGAAAACTATGGGATAGAAAAATGTATCGTAACTTTGATTGTTTGTCCACTTTTGATTTTTATGCACACGCAATAATCTGTCGGAGAATGGAGATTGAAAAAATAAAATAAAGAAACAATAGCCATGAGTGATGCACAGTGGATCAGTAAATACAGTGTGGACAGAGGGAAGAAGTAAGAACGAAGAATTAAGAGGACACCTCGTAGAAAAGAAGAACGAGAAAGAGTAAGAGGGAAGGAGGAAGAACGAGAGAAATCGATGGATTGACTCTACCGGGTTATTAAACTTTCTGCACGCATGTGTATACGTTCGAGTTAAGAAGCCCGGATTCTGACTGCGCTAGTGCCATCGCTACCAACGCATCAGAGAGTAAAAGAGAAATAACGAAGTGGTCGCGTTGATTGAAATTTGTCCATCTCAATGGAAATTGATTCGAAAAACTTGCCAAAAATGTCCCATTTTCTTTTTGTGATTGCTTACTGTTGTCGTTCGATTTTGGAGTTGACAAATTTTGAATTTTCTACGTCGTCTGTTGTTTTAAGTTAAATTTCTTTTATTTAATTTTTTTTAAATTTAAATTCACTTTTTTACTTACTTACTGAACTATCTTTTTTACCAACAACTTTCCTAACCTACTCAACTAAATTCACTTACTTGAATTGAAAAAAAAAATTATAATTAAATAAAAATTAAAAAATGAACGAACTAAAAAAATTAATTTATAATAATTTGTACTTTTAATTGATATGAAATAAAAAAAAATTGATGACCTTGGCGTTATGACACGATCGCATGGCCCATCGATTCGGAATGTTGGAAAAAAATCAAGACGATCTATCTCTTGATATTTGAAAAGAACAAAGTGACATTTTTTCGCATGGTGAAAGGAGGAGAGCGTGTAAATTTGTATTCTTATCGAAAAGTCAAGAGGACTGGGTGAATTCACGGGAGGATATTTAAGGACTGGTAAACGGATGGCCTTGGGAATTTTAGTAGAGTGTAGAATGTGCTGATCGTGTTGGAGAACTCCAATGAATTGCTTTTCCAAAAAAAATCATATAGAGACGCGAATGGATATATTGGGGGCAAGGTATTTCGAATACAAATTGATCGATGATTCCTGGTGGAAAATAATGTTGTCTTTTTGTTGAACGAGACGAAAGATGAATAGGGATTTTGAGTGAAATAGGATTTGTCAGCAAGATTTTGAAGGAACAAATGAGGAGCAAGGTAAGGCTCCCGTGTGCTCGTTGACTCGACAAGATAGTCTGGACTCTGAGCGCTTTCGATATTGCATACAAGGGGCTGGTTGAAGGTTGCGGCTGTGCGAAACCCTGACAGAGATGATGATCATAGGGGGAAGAATCTCGTAGAGAAACACTATGCCCTGGTGCGCGATCTTCTGCACGAGAGACCTTGCGGTTGGAAAATATATATCTTCCGAGTGGCAGACCGAAGTATCGGCCACACGTATATTACCCAAAGATTCTGCACCGCTGCTCCGAGAACAAGAGAGAGAGAGAGAGAGAGAGAGAGCGGTATCCTTCGCTCGGGATATCTGTCTGCAATCGTGAGCTCAGAGCTACTCTCTAGACACTACAGACGTCTAATAGATATAAAATATCTTCTTTCAGGCTGAATGAACTCTTCTGGTTTCACTTTCTGCCTCTTGGCACGTGTTTCGAGCTCATCGCAGATCTACGAAACGCCAACACGGTCCACTGATCATTCTCCATTAATTCAAATTAATATCTCGTTCCTTATGCAATCGGAAACCCGCACGAGAAGAATGAATATGAAAAAAATACCGCAACAGAATACAATTCCCATCAGACGGCCTCAAATTCCCGAAATTTTTTAATACAAACTAAAACAAAAACAAATCTTCCATTTTCATGCAAATCAATAATTTCGACATTAAAAAATGTCTGAGAAAAATCCTCCCAAGCCTCGGACCGTCTCGGTGATTAACTTTTATCATTTTTTTTCCTTCAACTTCGAATAATCCGCGGGAAAAAAGAATCAGCCAATAATAACGAACTCGTGAGAATAAAATCGTATGAAAAATATAAAGAGAACTAAAAAATCGCGAGAAGGAAGAAAATTCGCAGGTCCAAAAAATATTCGAGTAATAATATTGGTATGAGACAGCGATTAAATATTCTCAAGCTTATTATGCAAGAATGAAGGATCCTCGTGGATTCGTGATAATGTAAGCGTTCATGACAGAAAAGAATTACTCGTAAGATTACACTGATACTCGAGGCTCTCGAAGAAATGAAAGAAATAGAAATAAAGAGGAATATTTCGCTGGTATTTCTTTAGTTATTTCGCAGGCGCGGACGAGCGGATGAGAAGCGTCGTGAGCGCGGTCTGTATGCATACATACATTTAGAAACACACACACACAACACACACAGACATAGATGTATATTTACACGGAGAGCAGAGCAACAGCAGCAACACGCCAAGTTTTCTCTTCAGATGGCTTTGCGCGAAAGGCGGAGCGCGCGCAACAGCAGCAGCAGCAGCAGCAGCAGCAGCAGCAGCATTTCTTCGGCGACTTGTAAAGCAAATATTTATGAGGGTGCTAACCACCGTCATCACTCATCCCGGGGGCTCGTTAACCCTCCTAGCGACTCAGCCGCGCGCGCTACAGCTTCATGTTTACATTCGAGCGGGGGTCTACCTCGCTTCTCCCCCGCCCCCCCCCCCCCTCTCCGTAACAAGAATCGAACATCGAAAAAATGGATGAAACGAAATAAAACAGCGGTCAAATACAAGGGATCAGGAAAACTTTTGAAGAAAATCGGCCAGGCTAAAAGGAAACCGTCGCAAGGGAACAAAAAGAAAAAGCTGAGCCCGTCCAACCGTTATTGCAACTATAAACCACGGGCTGCTGTGCTCGCTCAGTCAATTATTTAAAAAAAAGACGATTTTTTAAGTAAAATTTGGATTTTTGAAAAAAATGAAATTTTGAAAAAAAAATTTCATAAAAAATTTGATCGTTTCCGAATATCATGATGCACACACGCACGCAATGAAGAATATTTGGAGCAGACTCCAGAATTCTTTGGATATAAAAGGAGTACGGTCCAGGTCAAGAAGACCCAGTGTGTAAATGAAAGGACAATATGAAATGTAGATTATTATTTGTCTACAGTGAAAAACTGATTTTCTTGGAAAATTCCTTCATATTTTCTGGTTGGATTGTTCGAGCAGTGACTCGAGATACGAATATGCGGTTGATTCTTCCGTGTGGCAGCCTCCTCATGTGACAGGGAAAAATTTCATAAGCTCGATGAGTGAGCCAAGCATGATAATCTTTTTTATAACAGATATTACAGTTTCGAGTGGAATTTTTCAATCTCCGTCTCCGACAAGATTTCTCAGAGTTCACTCACCTATGGCACCATTAGCGGAGAAGAAAATCTATTCAAAACTTCTCGCAAGGATAATAAACAAAAAGGCCAAAAATTATTTTTTGGAAAGAGTTAAAGTTGAACGAAAAATATTCAATAATTTCATCAAAGAATAACTTTTTATTCATAAAAACAATTGCAGGTTCCAGGGAGAAAGAATTTAATTATTTCCAGCAATCGGTCCTTATTACGGTTTTTGAAAAACGCGAAATAATGCCAGAAAACGACGACACTGGGGTTGGCAAGGTTGGAAAAAAACGAAAATCTCATTTTTAAATCATTATTTTGATAGTTAATCCACTTTTTGAATTTTTTTTTTAGAGAATTCACTTTGGGAATGGGAAAAAAACATCTGGCTCCCTATTTTTGACGAATATTGAAAAAAAAAATTGCACTCTGCTCTAAGAAATCATGAGTTGTCGTTGCATTTCAACGCTGCAAACTACGCATCGTATCGGAAGGCGCCTACTGGACGGAGGACGAGTGTGTCATCCACACGACTATATACGACGTGAAAGTACGATGTGGAGACTACAGCTACCTGGTGGTGAAACTTGCAAGCCCCGAAGCATTCGCGTGCTCGTAAGATCGGTAATGAAGAAACTTGTCCGATGTACAGCGGAGTACAGATGGTTGTCTATGCCCAGGGGTTTGTGAAACCGATTTTTCATGGCGAAATATTTTTAAATAAAAATTGAATATTGTGAAAAATATTATTTTTCGCTCTACGCTAATAATGATTTGTTTTGTTGTTTGAATATCGAATTAATTGGTGAATTCGGAGTCGGTGTTTCATGAATTTTCTCGAGTAATCCCAGACGTGGCAAAGTTTTTACAAAATAAAGAGAAAAAAGCAATAAACTTGTTGGATCCTCGTTCGAAGGTCGAAAATAATAAATGACCAACAGTGCTAAGAACTTACCCTATCGCAGAGCTCGGCGCTGGTTTTGGAGACTTCGGAGAGTGGCGGGAAAATGACATCGTGAAATTCCGGATGATTGCGGGAAAGTGGACGAGCGTAAAGTTCTCTCGCGCTGCAAAGTATCTCGCGATATTCGTCCTCGGCGTGGAGAAGTTTTTCCGTTGCACGATACTTCCGATCTGTGTCTTTTGGTCAAACGAGAACAAGGTCAATAACAATTGCTCGGTTTTTCGTTGATTGAGCGTGCCCGAAAAAAGTCACATTGAAAATACAGAATGACTTGAAATTAAAAAAGACTGAAATGAGAGCATGAAAACATGATAAATTTCGGTCATAAATTTCAATCAAAATGAACAGCATGAAATTTACGATTTTGCTAATTAATCGTTGTTTTTTTTTTTCAATACTTTGTGCATGAGTTGAATTTTCTTTACTCTGATTTTTCCAATTGCGAAAAAAAAGCATGAGATTCGAGTTGAAGAACAATATTTACCTCCAATGGGATTAAATTGTCTGGCAGCATCCTCGATGAGTAAAACTTCACCGAGAAGAAGGGCAACGTCGGCAGCGGGATCGATCTCGGCTCTCGAGCCAGCCAGAAGCAAACGCGGTCGACAAACCCGGTATTTGAGCAATACAGGGGCGACGAGAGAGGAAACAGGACCTGGTGAAACGGCTGGAAGCTGTGATTGAAAAAAAAAAGAGAAAGAGTCACGCATTTACAAGTTTTATATTTTCCTTCGATCTTCCATTTGAATGTCGAAAAAATGTCTAATCTCCTCGAATCTTCCTTTCTTTCTGGTTTCTCATAGAAATTTGAATTTCAAATGAAACATAGAGCGAGGATGTCGGCGATTTGTGAATGAAAGTAAAAAAGCGATTAATTCAATGGCGTGAATTGGCAACGACCGAAAAATAGTAATCGATGACGAATTTCGTTGAGGACCGAAATGTGTCGGTGGTTGCCAAATTGCCGAATATTCTCGGACGAATCAACAGACGGATGCGAGATGAACGATTTGCAGCAAAATTTCACGAAACAAAAAAAAAACGCGAGTAAGAAAGTTTTTTCAATTTTTTATTTTTTTTTCATCGTCCAAGATTGAACGTTGCTGGGCAGTCCGCCTTGGCCCGCGACCTTCCAACATATACACGCACACGGACGAATGCATGACAACACATCGATATTCACAAACACATAAATTTATGAATACAAAGTTATATATGGTATCCATAAATGATTGTGAACCTGATTGTAGCGGAGCCGTGTAAGATAAACTGACGTGTGACCTCGCAAATGGAAGCGATGCACGAAAATCGAGCCGAGAGAAATAATAAAAGAGAAGAGGAGACAGGACAAGGGCAGAGGCAAGAATGTGGAGCGTAGAGGCTTCCTTCGAAGTAAGCACATATTCATGAATCCCGAAAAATGACGCGACGATCGATCTGCCGGACTTTGAATTTAATTCGAAAAATCATCTCATCGACGAAGAAGAAGCCTGCGAGAAGAATATCGAGGAATACTGTCAAAAAGAGAATTAATTCTTCCTGATTTAATACGGAAACCCTGTATACGAGCTATCGAAACGTGAAAGACAAAATATATACAAGAACATGCCAATTTTTCAATAATGAGAAAAAGAGAAACAAAAATTATCTCCGAATTTTAAATTTGGCGAAGGAGCTGCATCGATTTTTTATTCGCTGCCGGAGGCAAAGCCACACGAGGCCAGATAGAGTTGGGTCAGGTTGGCGGTGGTTACTTATAACGTGGATCGTTCCTTTTTTCACAGGTACAAGCAGTGAGAGCCTCACGAAGACACGATTGTACGAGAATCTTCGGTGAACAGATACAAACGTACACGGAGTGAAAAAAAAAAAAAAAACACATACGCACACGTATGGCGAGCACTCTCGCTTTTAATAAACGCCATACCGGAATCGTAAAGCTGAATCTAAATTGCATAATTATACCGGTCGGAGGTTCCCGTCCTTCGCTCACCACCGCGGGGGCGAACGTATAAAGCGAGATGAGGTAAAATGTGGCGAATAAAAAAAACAGGGCTAAAAGGGAAATTGACGCGATTATTTCTGGACGAAAGAAAAAGTGTCGATGGTTGTGATCGAAAGCCCAGTTCGTTGGTGTTTCGGTTCGAGCATCCACATATTTTTTCGGTAAATCCATGCACCACGGGAGAAAAAAAAATGGTGAAAACAAGAAGGGCGTACGTGCGAGACGAATGGATATTCAAAACTTCGGGGACCGTGTCTTTTTGTCGTTGAACGATCGATGCACAAATGCTCTCGTGCATTTCGTCCACAAATACGTATCCACATTCAAGAGAACATCCTGTGCCCCTCCTAGTCTCATTACGGGATAATGAGGATCGTTACATCGATCACGGGACGGTCGCGCGCCACTCGCATGTGCTGTGTGCAGCTCTAACCAAAGAGCTCACTTGCTATCCCAATGGAACGGAAGGGAATCTTGTGTAATTTACTTACAGAGATGAAGAGGGAGAAAGCAAATTAGGGACGATCTGAGCGAGAGAGAGAGAGAGAGAGATAGAACACGAGGAATGTCCAACGATGGAGAGACAAATTTCCACATCAAAAATGATATTTCGACTCTTCATCTCCCTCTCTAAATGCCAAAGGATTCCGATAATTCTCCCACTGCAGCGATCGGATATTACGAGAGAATTGAGCCGAAAAATAATCAATGAGGATCGATAAGAAAGAGATCGAAAGGGAAAGAGATAAATGCTTGAAGACTATGTACAAAGAGAGATGAGAGAAGATTGAGCATGAGAGTGACTTGGACTACAAGCGAGTCATTTAGCGACTGTGATCGACTAATCGAGACTGATAGTCCACAATCGAGGCTCGAGACAGTAAGAATGCAGCTGCATTGAAACTAAGAGGGCCTGAGATCTCTATGAAGCAACAAACAGTAAGATTGAAGTGATTCATCATTTATCTGAATATCGAGCCTCAAAAGACGATCATCATAATTGTCGAATAATTTACAGTATGAATCTCGTTTATTGGTTGAAATTGAAATGGAACTAATTTCAATCGATTTGTGTTGTGTTTCGCGGTTGAATTTGATATGCAATTTTTCGGAATGAATTTTCCTCTGAATAACCGCAATCCAACAATCGTAACGAAATATAATTCCCATAATTTACACGGGGTCTCCATCGTGTGCGGTTATTAAAATTCAACACGCAACTAATTATTTACGATAAAAACTGCACGTTGAAAAATCAGAGACCACACACGAGTACTCATGTGTGTTTTTTTTGTTTTGTTTTTTGTTATGGCCTCCATATCTCACCGTTTCTAATCGATATAACGAGAAATGCGCATTGTTCTGCAAAGACGTAAGATTCAACTTGGCACATAGCTAATCCCCATTGAGCACGAACGAGCATTCGATTGTGTAGATTCGAGCATTTAAATGGCGGTAGTGCAATAAAGGATGAACAAGATTATATTTAAACTGGACGGCAAGAGCGTGTAAACCGAAGCAAAGCAAAATATCGGAATCTCGTAAAGTTTTATCAGTTGAACGCTCATTATCTAAGTGCATCGTTAGTACATACACCGTTCAGTGTATTTTCTGAGGAAAACAACCTCGTGGAACGCTAAGTCTCTCGAATTCACAGTTGCCCGGAGAAAATCACGAGAAATTCTCCAGGGACATTGGTGTCCTTGAATATGCAAGACCTTCCACCCCAAATCTACCACTCAACCGAGCCATTTGTCGTGTTCCAATAACGAATATCGATACATTTTCAAAGTCCAGCAACTATATCCATTGATAATTTACCAGAAAAATGAAAGTAAAACGCGAAGCATGATCCGGGAAAAATGTTTGTTCGTATGGAACGAAGAGTTGCACGGGGATGAGATAAAAAACGTGATACCATAGCACAGGCCTTGAAAATTCCATAGTTTAGGCTCAAAATTGCCCATATATGTAGCAACAGCATTGGAGTACTAAATAGGAGGGATGCTGGGGGAGCTGGAGAGCAGTAACACGACATGCGGCACCCTTAAATCTCCATTCACTATTGTTTCGACCTTCCTGAACGATAATTCGCGTTCCCTTTCATTGCAAGGTCGTAACCAATCGTGTATACATATACAAGCATACGAAGAGATATATATGCGGGCTTATTGGAGGGTAGCACCAGGGAGTAAACCTCTAACGAGCTCTTCATTGTTTCGTAATAAGGTACGCGAGAATCCCTTTGAAAAGGCATGTCGGGCGGCGCGCGCGAGAGGTGGCGCTCTTTTTCGTGCCACACGAATAAATCATTACGAACGCACCTCGACGCATCCTGAACACACAAGACGAAAAAAAAAAGCCAACAGAAGAGAATTTTTTATAAAAATTGACCTGCCCGTTCAATGAAAAATAATACCGAAAAATCGAAGGACAAAAGCGCAGCTGCTTCGAAGTATTTCTATGGATTATTCCGAGATGCTCGAATAATAATTGGAGATTCGTTTGTCAGCGCGGTCGAAGCGGCGACTATAAAATGGAGAAACGATGATTGGAAAAGGCCTTGTTTGGAATCAATGCATTGTTTGGAATAATTGAACGTGAACGATAATTCATTTGCAAAAGTATTAAGGAAATAAAATGACTTGGGCAAGTCGGCTCGTGAGATGGAAGTGACACACGACGTTGAGAGATAACGGGTGCGGATGGAGCATCAAAAGTTGCTGCATCAGAAGATGCGCGGTGGGATCCGTAGCTAAGAGCGATTAGGCTAATTCCGCCAATTTAATGCGATTACTTTCGTTGTGAAATGAGCTGCTGCACATGCGAGTTCATATTTCCATGAATTCTTCAGCAGCAGCAACAGGTGATTCTCGGAATTTCTGCAGGACGAATAACGCCGTTGAAAGCGCTAATGGAAATGAGAACACGAAAACGAGAAAAGGATAAACGTTCGAAAAGAGTTAAAACGCGAAAAGAATGAAAAAATAAAAACATGGCGGAATAAGACGCGAGAGTGAGATATGCTCGGCGCGAAAATTACTCGTTGACTGTTGCACTCGTTGCTTGCGATTATTTCTCCGTCATGAGGGACTAATGATCCAGAGAATCGAGAGTGAGATGTCGAGACTTGAAAAAATACGGCTGCAGGAACAAAAAAACAGTTTAATTCCATCCCCATAAAAACAAAACAAAAAACAATTCTTTTTTAATTGGGAGATATAATTATAAAATTATAAAAATTTGTTTTTATTGAATAATCATTTCATTCGCGCATTGTTTTATTCGATCGGTGTACCGAGTGCACATTGTTTCGTACATGTATACCCTTAGAGATGCCGACAGGTTAGGATATGATCAGTACGATTGCACAGCACTTTGAGGTATGCTTGAAATATGCTTTGCCCGTGCGTATACGCAAATATATATACAAAGATCGGTGTACGTCAGACTGGAGATTCGTAGAACTTGGCAATTCTTTCGCCAAGTGTTGTTTCGATCCTTGCAATCGTAGAAGGAACAAATACGCACGATCCTTCGTAGCACGCACATTCTTACGATATAGAAACGTATGAGCGTATAGTATAGACATAGTACGATATGGTATGAATGAAAAATTGCTATTCGAGGCACGTAAATACTGAGGGAAAGAGAGAACGAGAGATAGAGAGGGGAGACAGCGAAAGATAGAAGCTCGCGTTGCATTAAACATTCGTCGTAGATGGCTCTCCAAGAAATTTGAGAATGCAGTTACACTTTGTCAGGAGATATATCGAAAAATCAGAATGAATCGATTTGAAAAAGAAGGAAAATTAAAAATTCGACATAATTGTAAAAGAAAATGATGCACTCATAATATTGTTGCTCGAAATACTGGCTTTACGCGAAAGTATTTGCACGAAGATACGTGAGAGTTTCGAAGGATCTATTAGAGTGTCACAAGTGAATAGCATTTTCCTCAACGAATAATCGTGATTCGATTGTTCAACGTCGATCGCGCGCGCTGTTTCGCCGCTCGTGTTTTCTTTTTCATTGCATCACACACGTTTATTCCACATGTGCGCCGCGTATTTTTATAAATAACATGTATTATTGGAGTTGGAGGATATAAATTTTGATATTAGTGGGAATGATAGTCCATCGAGTATTTTATGGCTATTTTTTGACGTGCTAAGAAAAATATATTTTCCATGAGAATAAACCTCGAGCCCATGCACCACGAGATTCAATTAATTCTCTATTTATTTGTCTTCAATTTGTGTGATTTACTGAATAAGGAATTTCAGAAATTCTTATTTGCAGTCTCGGTGTCGTAATAAGTCTCAGACATGGCTTGGAGAATGCGAGGCAAAATGGACCCATTCCATCAAATAAAATCAACGCCAACCCGTGCTTATTATTTCAAGGACGTTTGCTCAGACTTTAAGCACGAAATGCCATTTTTTTCGACTGTTTCGACGAATTTACTGCACCGGAAATTTGAACGTCCTAGAAAAACGTTCATAGCGGTTAGGAACGATTTTTTCATGCAGCTTCCAGACAAAATTTTATCCTATTTAGTATTTGGCAGGAAAAGGCGGCGGGTATATTATTCGAGGATTTATATGAGATAGCCATGAGATCGGCACATTCCGAATGGTTGAGGTCCATTTTGCCCCAGCCATGATATTTTGTCTCTCGTTGACGGCAGACTCTCGTCTTCGGACTGTTGACTTTCCGCGGGGACTTAAACTCGTTAAGCACACATTTGCGGACATGCCATCCATGCAATTTCACAATCGAGAGTAAAGTTTCGAGAAAAAGTCACGAAGCGAGTATAAACGCTCGACAACTGTGAGTTGGCTGAGTGCGCGTATTTGTTCCGTCCTCGTAAAGTCGACGGACATCTTACCAGCAGCGTCTCTTAACAAATTTAAACCGTTCTCGCAAAGTGTAGCTTCATTAATGAAATATTTAACGCACAATGCTCCACGAGGGGCCTCTAGTTTTACGAAATCTCGTTAACAATGCCGCAACTTTGTTATTATTTCCGCCTCTTTCTTTAAACAAAGTGAATTGAAGAAAAAACAAAAAAAAACGTGGTAATCCGTTCCATTAGAAAACCTCGAGAAACTATTTCTATTAAAAATCTATCTCATTAACGCTGACCTTAATTCGGGGATCGCGTAATTGTCCAGAAAATTATGTTTAATATAATTTGTGTCCACGTAAAAAGTCTCTGTAATTTCACAAAATGGATATAACGTTAAGTTCAAAATGCGAAAATTATTATTTTTTTGCATTTTTTCGAGACTTTTGGCTATTCAAGCTTCAAAAAGCCAGCCCGGTTCGAAAAAGTGCCAAAGATAAGTGAACAAATTATTTTTAGCGTGAAATTCAGCGCGCTCAGCGTGGAGTGTTCCCCGAAATTACTCTTAGTTCTCGGATTCATTTCCCTTTTTCCTCAAAGTTCGAATTTATTGTAAAACTCGAAAGTCGATTATTTGCAGATTTCACGCACCTGTGGCTCGATCCTTGTTCGTCGCGATGCTGACAAATAAAAGTGCCTTACCTTACCAAAATTGTATGTCTGAGTTAATTCATCGAAACTGATCGGTTTGTGCATAAGAGCCGAGGGAATGCCGGAGTGAGTTGTAGCCCGACGAGCAAGTTCCGTGGTCTATCGAAAGGGTTCGAAGCAATAAAGGCGATGCGCGTGGGCTTTGATTAATTGTGTCAGTGTCATTAAACAAAACGAATGTAAAATTATAGCTCTGAGTATTTCAAGCAGCGAGGAATTTAATTCCGAGGGTATTTCTTCATTAGATAATAATATGAGGGTCGGTGAGGAGAACGAGCAGAACGAGATGGCCAGTACCCCGACACGCTTCCTGGTCTTACGGTATGGCATCGGGGGAAAGCCAACATGCTTAAACAGCTGCACATATACATATAGATACGCATAAGCAATTGGTGAAGGAAAGAGGGGCGAGGGGGGCCGGAAATCGATAGCAAAGTTTCTTCCAACTTATAAGCCGTGACGTATTTAAAGAGGTAGAAAGAGAAATGGAGAGAGAGAGAGAGAGAGAGAGAGAGAGAGAGGAGAGAAAAAAAGTGATTTGAAGAGAAGAATGGAGGGTTGACGAGCGAGGAAAATGACGAGAGGTATAAACTTTAATATTGGCTCTTTTGTTGCAGGCCCGATCTAACGAGGCGACAAATTGAGGATGTCGGATGAGGAGGCTTGGTTACGAATTTCTAAAAAGTAGGTCGACGTTCCTTGTTCTTGGATTTTGCTATCTCCTGCTGACTCGTCGCAATCTTTTTCCCTTTGAGCAATCTCGTGTACTTTTTTCACTTCCGTCAAGGTCATTGAAGCATTTGAATTTCCAAGACTCTTTCTGTTAATTATTCGTTGAATTTAAAAAACCATGACAATTTTCGTATTGATTTTGTCTTTGGAGCCTAAAAAAATCATTTTATTTTCCTCGCTAAATATAACATAAGAATCTTGAGATTTATCCGAGGAAAAAGGGAGAACTTCGTTGGATTCCAACGTTGCGAACTTTAATATGGTATTTCCGGGTATATGAAAATTTGCATTTTCAAAGTGAAAATTTCAAGTTCATCAGTTTTTCCATTAGAAAGGCACTAGCCGTTGCTTTCTTCGCGGCTGAATTAAAAATTCAAGTAGCACTCGATCGAATTCTGGGTATGAGAACGCCATAAGTGATAGGCTACACGTGACATGAACGTATGATCGCGACTATACAGCTGCATATACACATAACCAATAATGTATTTAAGAATGAGTGTGGATGAGAGAAAAGGTGTAACAGTAAACGGCGCCCACATTAGACTTTGGCGCGACAAACATTGCGGGTCACCTGGTTGATCCTTAACACGAAAAAATCGACTCTTAAATATATATATATATATATCCATAGATCGCGCGTGTATATGTGTGAGCCAGAATTGGCCGATATATCGGGTGTCCGGTAACAATAATGTTCAAAATATCGAAAAAATCTGACAAATAAAAAGTGTAATATTAAATAAAATTTTCAACACGAAAATTTCCTGCAAATATAAAAAATAATAGCGGAGAGCGATGATGATTGCCAACTGCGGCAGACTCTGTGAATTTTTCATCGAAAGATCGAGATTTTAATTTTCGAAGGAAGAAAAATCGAAAAGAAAGCTGAATGACGAAAATTTGAAGAACTAAAGATGCGCGCGGAATTGAATTTTGGAATCATTTGTCCGTGGACAGCCCGTGAATAAAAACACATGTGTGCACGTAAAGCAAGCACATGTGAAACACTTTGCGAGAGTTGCAAAGGCAAGGACACGAGCGGCTCGTGCGCGTTAACATCGCGTGTAACAATTGCGTGGGCGAAAGACACACGCGCCTGCAAGCAACTTTACGACCACGCGAGGACTATGTTCGCTTTGGTCTCTCATGTAAGCCGGGCATTCCCTGCTCGCGAGTGTCTCGAGTGTCGAAAACCAGTCCGTTTCTCACCTGTTCCGAGTAAAACGATGCGAAAATCATAAATATGTTGAATAATGAGACAAAATTATTTTCATCGCGTATATTTCAAAGACTCTAACGAGAGGCTTTTGATCTTTTTTCATTTCTATGTCAAAAACGATTCTCATAGTTTAATGAACCCTCGATTTTCAAAAATATCGCCAAAACAATTAAGCACAAGGTAAAGTTCTCCATTTATCTTGCGCGTCAACGCGATACGTATTTTTCTCTGAGCCCTGCGCAAAAATTGGGTTAACGACATTTCCGGTCGAATATCACGATATCACAGAACAGAATAGATAAGCGCACTTTTTGTTACGCGTTTCTTATTATTCCATTTAACGCCCAAATAAGTTTCCTTTGCCTTGGCAAACTGGAGGTCTTTCGTCAAGGCCGAAGATTATGAATGAAAAATACAAACGACATCATCGCGCGAGGTGTACAAATACATAAAATAGAAAAAGAGCGTAAGCCTCACCAAAACGTATATCTCGAGCTAGGATGTCACCGGGCGTGACACACACATCTCCAAGAAAAATCGTTTCAGGGACACTCAATAATTTTTTCCCGAATAAATCCTCGTTCTGGAACTCATGCTCGTTCCGTCATACACCATCGAGGAAGTGAATTTCGTTTGACGAAATTTTTTTGTCGCGAGATGCGAGAAAATTTTGACGACCAAATTGGGCAACACGAGTGTCTCGACGATTCACCAAATTAGAAAACATCGAAAAATAGTCGAAAAGGAGGAAAACACGGAGGAAAACAATAATAAAACTCAATATTGTACATTCCTACATCCTCCCGACACGAGGAACTGCGATCGGAACGAATCAAATGATTGATGAAAAAAAAAAAAAAAGAAACAAAATGTTGCTGGCCAATTGACTTGGATTTTGTAAGAGCGAAAAATTGAGAAAAGAGTCAGAAATATTTATAGGTATGACTCGCCTGGTCACGGGTGATTGTAGGTGGAAAGAGAAATCGAAGAACAATTACGTGGGAAGAGTAGTTTTTTTATTCGTCCAATTAAAGCTCGACGGTCTGGAACTCTGGACATTTGCCGATCTGTGCTTGTTGCATGCTCCCGCAATGACTTTTATTCGGCACGTAGGTGAGCAGCTTGACCAACGATTTTGCCAGGACTGACGACAAACGGTGTCAAAGAAACAGATTTGGGAAGTAAATAAAAATAAATGGACTGAGATAAGGAACACTCTCGGGCCGAAAGATCAATGAATCACAAATATCGGGACTGAGAGAAAATCGTGACGCGCCAAAACCGAAAATAAAACGTTACCGTGAGACAAAAAAAAAATTGCTTAGTAAATTTTTACTTATGATTGGGAAATAGAATTTTCGGAATTTTTTAACATAAAAAGTAACAGGCAATCGCTATTTTCTTTGAACGTGAGATTCCACATGAACGAAAAACGAAAAACCTATTTCGATGACGAAAGCGTATTTTAATGGATACGAAAATATGATTGGCATGAAGAAAATGCCGACCGAAATTCTACATTTTATATGGAATAACAAATTTTAGTAGGAAATGGAATTTTACATGGTTGAACGATGAAAGAAAAACTGTGCACGAAAGAAATCACTGGACAGCTTCTTTATCTCCGGATTGCAAATTAATTCTACGAGTGGCACATGCGCGTGATTTCATGTACGAAGTGCACTTTGCACGTAGGTAGAGGAGACGAGTCCGGGTGGGGTGGATGGCGTACGAAGCCGCGACCGTGAGACCGCACGCGACGAGAGGCGCGTTCCAGAAGTTATACAGAGAATATAAAAGCATTAAATGAAAATAGAGGCCACCGAAGGTGAGATCTGTTCGATTCGGCTTCGAGTCAGTGAACTCGTTTCATATTAAAAATAAAAAATGATGAAAAAAAGTCTGAGACGATAGTTAATTCATTCACATTTTTCAATTTAATAAATTTCAAATGGTGACACAAATTTGGATGCACAAATAAAATTGACCATTTAGATTTTTCGTATTGAAAATTATTTAAGATTTCTTTCCCCTTTTTGAGTAAAGTTCGAGAGAAAAATTCTCAACAATTTCGTTGGAAAATATCGATATTGTTTCGAACGTTCGACTGAATTTGGAAAATATGAAAATTGAACATTCTGCTGCCAATCACGGACGAACCAAATGTGCAATTAAAATATTTCAAAAAACTTTGGTATTGTAAAGAAAAATCAAGTTGACCGTAATATTCCGAAAATATTGAGCTTCATCGTATGAGACGTGGGTTTTCGCAGCTGACGTTCGCATGTGGTAAAGGTTAGGGTAGTGAAGAAAAAAATAAGAGAAAAGAAATATGCGAAGGAGATCGGTTGGCAGGAGGCGGGAGATACCGGAGTCACGGAAACTTGAATTAGGATATACGGGAGAAATAAACCGTTACGATAATGGAGAAAGTAGTGGCACCTACTCGCAAAACGGTTCAGAGTCTAAATACGCGTAACTATATCTGTATGAAAATAAGATCCATGTGCGTATAGTTGCGAGGACGAGGAGTCCGTCGACCCGCAACGACGCCAGTAATGATAATACAGAGACGGTGATTTCCACTTTTTCTACGACGTAAAAAAAGAAATTAATAACGTAAGTTAATGATGGATTGAGAACGCGTTGAAATCGCGAGAAGAGATTTTTTTTTCGAGGTGCCAAAAAATAAATATGCGCTTGTAATTTACTATTTTAAAAAAATCGGAAAAATCTCGAGATTCTAATGCAATATTTACCGTACGAATCCGTACGAAAATTGTCGTGGTTTTTTAACTCGAAAAAAAACGAAATATATTCGCACGTGTAAATATATATATATTTTTTTCTTTCAGCGAGTTTTTCTCCACGCTAAATATTATATTTGATAAGAGGTTAATGAACGAAGCCATAAATTTAGCGAATTGCGGCACGCGAAAATTTGGCACGAGCCTCGAAACGCGGCAGATCCATGCATCAGTTGAAACAATTAAATAATAATTGAGAGGTAGGAGGAAGTGTGAAGAAGAGCGTTCAAAAGGAAATTAAAAATCCGTTAGGACATACGGAACTCGGTGACGGAGAGTTTGCTTCCTAAAAGTCCGAAGTAGATCCGCTATCGTCATCATTATTTCCGGCAGTACTCGACGAATGCACGTGTATATGACCATACGTGCAAAAGACGAGAACGTTCGTCACAAAAGCTACGGGTATAGACTATCCGCAAGAGTAAAACGGTAAAAATAAATGGCCAGCAACGAGCCCGAACCCGTATTGGCCTAAATCCGAAAAAAACAGTCAAAAAACCACGATAAATTGACGATTATTCATAATCCAGGACGAAAACGACGTGCCAGCACCGGAAAGAGAGAATATTCGAGCCTGGGGAATAAAAAAAAACAACAACAACACGAAGAAGGTCAAGTGCCCCAAAAAATCAAAAATTCAAAATTCTCCATTATTTGCCGAGCGACAAAAATATTTGGCAGGAAAAGGAGCGAGCCAATATTGACCCTCGCGCGTAACCGACGCGTCATCGTAAATTTTGTGCTTCCTCCATTCGTCGAGTTTGGCGAATACGGTGGCCCGTGTCGTACGATCTCAATGAGGAATGGTAAAAAGAGTGAACTGCGATGTGTAATGATATATCAATTAAAACACATTCGTGAGCCTGAAGTTTGCATCGACGCAACGCCACGAAATGAAAAAAAAAATGACTCCTCCCATTTTGCGATTTTTTTTTCTCCCTGGAATCTCAAAATACAAAACCGCGACGATCGAATGACTTTTTGTTTTTTCTTCATTTCGTGGCATTGCGTCGATGCAAACTTGAGCCTCACACACATTCGCGTATCTGGAGCAACTGGACCGCAAAAGTCTTTGAACGCACGCGTTGTAAAGTTAAAAAAAAATAAATAAAAAATAGCGAAGAATGAAGGAAAAGGAAAAGAAATCGTTCGAAATTAACGAGCATATAGGCGAACCCGACGGCATATCCTGCGTTAAAACATATACGTGTATATATTAATGATATATCCCGTTAATCCGTAGCGATAAAAACAATTGCCAATCTACCGAAGAATTCCATTATATATTATCGCCGAGTCTTTCGATCAGAGCGCCCTCCCTGTCGTTTATCACAATTATCGTTAATTTCGAAAGAAACTCCACCAGTACGGAGATTAACGAGTGTGTGATGAATATATTTATGCCGGAGTATCTATAAATATATCTAACATTCGAGGATGTATATTATTGGAGAGAATTTGTTCGGCGAAAGCTCAGAGAGCCCGTGGAGAATAAGGAATTTAAATATCTTCACGGATTCGTACGTACGTACTCCATTCGCGTTGCTTATATCGCGGATGATTCAGAATATCTCTATAAACTTATCATAATCCCTTGATACCCCCGATACACAATGGAATGACAAAAAAAATGGAAAAAAAAACAAACGTGACCGATACCGATCGCCAATTTCCAATAAAACTAAATCCAAATAAAAGGGAACGTATGAGCTTCGACAAAATCATTACAAACAACCACATTGATCGTGAACGATGAGTATGCAGTTTGTGATGTCTAGGAGTACTCGAAAAACCCGTGTAGGATAATATTCCCCATGGATTCTTGATGGCGATGACCAACTCAGAGCCACAGGAAACCAAAAAATGGCTGCGTCTGTCGGCAGGAGTTCGCAACGTTTTTCTCTTAATTATTCGTTGAATTTTAAAAAACCATGACAATTTTCCTACCGATTTTCTTTTTAGAGCCTAAAAAAAAATCGTTTCATTGTCCTCGCTAAATATTGCATGAGTGTCTTGAGATTTGTCCGAGGAAAAACGGAATTTCATTGGATTCTAATGTTGCAGATTACAACACGATCCCAGAAAAAAGTGTTCGCCTTGCGTCGATGAATGATGACTGTGAACTTATTTCAAAATATGTGACTATCTCAAGGGCCGTGTGATAATAAAAACGATAACATGAAAATAGAGATAGGAAAAAAAAACGATCCATCGGTCGTGGATGAAATTTCATGAATTTTACGAGAATCGCGATAATCTCATGTTATGAATGAACCAATAGAAAGATCCAACAGATATTCGTACGATTCGAATCGGTATGGAGTAATTTCACAGTCTCGGAAGAAAGAAACTCTCGGCGATCGCGTTGAACCGTCCTAGTTGTCGTAATTCATCGTCCTCGTGGTCGTCTATCCGAGCAACGTAACTATATAGCACTGCATGAACCGAGCTGGTTCGTTCGAGCTCGCTAACTCAGGCGTGGTCTTGCAGTCTACGCATTACCGTTGCTTCGCGTCAAATATATACATATAAACTAATAATGCCATTGATAAAAAGGGAGCGATCCTCCTCAATTTACCAACAAAAAATAAGCCATTACGCCCTTTTCATTGCCCGCCATTTATATCCGTGTACAACTCGACTCGGGCATGCGGACATTTCCCTCAAATTATCATAAATAACGTCTGGCACGACATACAAATACCATACAATGTTTAAATCTTCGTGCACCAAAAAAAAACGATCGACCAGGAAATCGTGACATGCTCTAGAAACATTTATTCAAATTATTTCTCGTCGAGAATCGCGACATCGAACTTACGAGGCTCCAAATTTCGTTTCAATAATTCGATTTTTATTCCTTTCCTGAGTAAGAACCCGAACTCCCTTTGAGGTTACCACCATTCACCACGCTGGTGCAAATTTGTACTTGAAGTTTTCAAAACTTGGTATTTCTTCGATGAATGCACGAAATTACCCTTGAAATCATACTTTTTCGGGATGAAAGGAATTTTGAAAACCTGTCACACTTGAAATTTTCAAAAACAAAGTTGCAACAAATATTCCGAGCCTAAAGATTGCATGAAACGAAAACAAAAATTTCTGTCGATTCCAACGCGATGCAAACTTGAAAGTTGTGAGATTTTTTTCTTCCCTGTAATTATGAGACGTCAATTGTTTTCTTCTCATTATCGGATATTTTTCCTTGACACAGAAACAAAACGATGATTGAGTGAGAATAATTGAAGAAGAAAAAAATGAGCCAAACGCGATTGACCCATGAGTGAGAAAATTGATGGCTCATGGTAAATTAAATTAGTGGGAAACCGAGGAAAAATCTTTCCGAGAAAATAGAATGAATCAGCTGATTGCCACGAGCTGACACACAACGGCACACGATATTCCGGATTGTGTAGAGCCGAGACTTCAATGTTGTGGCTACGCACGCACAGGCGCGAGAATATCCAGCGACCTGTTGGTCAACGTCGTATTATTTCAATGACTAATTTGTGTTGCCGGTGCGCACGCATAATTGAGCTTCCACAATGGTCAACCGCTTTTGTACATCTGCGAACATTATAATCGTTTCGAAAGCAGGAATTTTCGCATCGAGCTGACTATCCAAAGCCTTAAAAGTTATCGAATCAATGAGATCTCTCAACTTTATTTATTTGCACACACCGTTTCCGTCACGGTCGTTCGACAATTTGAGTTTCCACTTTAAAAAATCGATATGAAATTCTCCAAAATATATTAATTAATCAACAAACCGAGATTTCATTATAATGAACTCGAATCGTCAAAAAATGATGAAAAGTGAGGATGTTGCATCGTTGAAATGCAACGAAATTCTGTTTTGTCGTGACCAGAGCTCGTGATTATTATTTTCCAATATTTTGTCTTGACGATAAAACGATTCTCTCGCAACCGAAAAACTAAATAGACACGAAGAATTGTCATAATTTCGAAAATTCAATAAATTATCGATGGAAAATTATTTTTCGTTGAATCTCAACGTTGCAAACTTCAGAATGATTGAAAAATGTTGGTGTGGGTCTACCAGAGCCTACGATTGCAGTAACATTTATGATTGAGACAACCCCAACGATCTTTGTATACCCAATGCCAATTAATTTCATTGAGCAGTTCAGTTAATTGTACCGCGAACTCATATTTTTCCGTACATATATAAACTAATGAAGGTTTATTTTCTTTGCCACACGCTCGAAACTCGATGTGTAAATTGCACTAATGAATGTCCTCGAAGTTTTTCCATCTACCAAGGATTTTCGTAATATTATTCTCAAAGTAGCTCGTAATTTCTGTCAAGCATTGTATCCTTACGCTGCGAAATGTGTGTGTGTGTTTTTTTTTTCATTACTATTTTTTAAATCGAGCAAAAAAGAAGAAAAAGTTGGAGGGAACAATAGAAGAATTGGGGAATGTTTTCAAGCAACAAAAAACTAGTGTCCCCGACGTTACGCGACGATCGAGATGCAAACTTTGATGCGATATTAAAACTTATTGCATGCGGGAACGTATGTGTCAGCTTTTTCGGTTAGAATACGAATATGGAGCCTCAGGCTCAGTAGTTATTACAAAAGGGTTGAAAATGATTTTGTACGCACAGTTCGCGTTTCGATCGGTGGGACGTCGATCTACAAAGGTGGGATGATAGTTTGTGTGATTCATCGCGATTCCTCGTCGAATTTCGTAATCGACGAATAAATTCGTAACAAAATGAAATGAAATGAAAAAAAAATGGTATTCCAAGGGAAAAATATAAATAAATCTTGATAAATCGCTTTTAAAATCCACTTGTGTCGAAAGATAGCGGCGATTCGCGCCGCTGTGTATTTGTCTGCGTTATATGTGAAACGTATGTACGCGAGATCTATGGCTTTGAGATTGGAGTGTGTCCGCGAGGCACGCGCGTTATTATTGCAAAGCGCGTTTTATCATACGGAGATCGAGAGCGAGGAGTGCACCTGAGCGCGTTAATGTGGAACGAGAACGATAGAAATTCGTTATAAATCCTCAAACTCCATATGCATAAATCATATATGAGAAGAAGAAGAAAACTAATAATAAATAAGCGATTTTGAAGGATTGTAGAGCAAGGCAGAGCGTGATCAATCTTCGTGTTAAAAATTAGCTAAAATGCAATAATTGAAAAGATTTTTGCCACGCCCATTCTTGCCGGATTTTAAATTCTGTAGACGGAATCATTTTTATCCGACAATGCCCAACCTTCGGGCAACACATTGATCCCGAAAGTGACTCCGGTGAAGAATCTCGAGGCCGAGCTCATTTACAATGAATTTGTGAGCCTATTGATTGCACCACGGGAAACGAACTACCGGTTGGCAACGCCAAATGTTTCGCAATTGTGTCTCGTTTGGGCATCGAAAAAACGTGATTTAATAGGAATTTCAATTTTTTTTTACAATTCTCACTTGGCATCCAATGTTTATTTGTTTTTAATTTAATAAAATGTTCATTATTGTTCGCTCGGGCTGCTGCCAATTTATCATTTCAATTCGATGTGCCATTCAACCCCCTAATCGTTCTGCACCTAAAAAAATATATTTTCAATCACGAAATTCTACCGTGATTCATTCCTCCCAGGTTGATCGTCATGTTGTTGGCTTCTTTATTCAGCTTTCCCTTGCGACATGGAAATTTTATCGATTTCTATCTCGCAATATTCCGCCGCATCGGACAGCGAATTCAAAGTAAATGGCCAACGAAAAATGAGTCGCCCGACGAAGGGGGTCGAACGAAACTGACATTCCAACCCGATGATCGCAATCGAAAATATTTCTAACCATTAAAATGAGAAGTGAAAAAAAATATAAATTCGCCATTTTTTCGAATTCACATGTTGAAAGAATTTTCAATACGAAGGTTCAGTATTGCGTTGTTTGTTAAAGTGCGGAAAGAGGCAAATGTCGTGGATTCGAATAATAGGCCTATTTAACAATTAACTTAACCGTCGAGGTGATTGGGCATGGAACGTGCGGCTTGTGTGCCACACTCGCTGAAATACAATAGCCAGAGAAGAATAAGATTTGCATGAAAAATGTTGAACGCATATAGCGCGTGTTTCTATTCCATGGCGCGAAACGGATCGAGGAAGGCCTTGAGAAGGCAAGGTGAGATGTTCGTGACGTCAACGGATGTATTAATAAAAATATTTTCGTCCGCGATTTTCGGTTTCGGCACAAAACTCACCCATTCAAATTTGAGCTATTATTTTTCACCGGTAGAGTCTAGTCGCGGAGAATCGCGTCAACTGCGAAAAAGATCGAGAAGAAAAAAACCAGTCCGATTGGTGGCGATTCTCCGCTAAACATCTAGAACGGATGTTGCCAGGATTGATTCGGTACGTTGACCTTCATTACTCGTAGGATTCCGAAAATCCCGAAAAAAAGTAAAAAACATTTTGCTTCACGTTTCTCATTATTTTAGAAAATTTCGTCAACGCAGCATGAGAAAAATAAAAAAAATTCGTTGCGTTTGTATTTGCGAAATGCAAATATCCAAATAATTCGCAATTAATCGATATGAGATACAAAAATGCAATCAAGTTTGTTTGATTGAGTGCGATAAACGCGCGCGGTTTATGGGTGAATTTGCCAGATGGCAGAAAGTATCGGTATTGGGTTGAGTCTCCCTTAGCGGTAACGAGAGAGCTCATTTTCTCGTTCGTCCTTGGCGCGGCAAACGTACACGACGGATAAATGTTTCGATTCGCATGTCACTAGGTTGGACTTGCCACGGTGTCTCGGATCGCTCAACATGGGGAGAGATTGACGACTGGCTTTTATACGGGATTCGTGTCAACCACGTTCCACACGTTTTTTTTTTTTTTTTTTTTTCTCTTCATCGACTCTATATCCATAGACTATTTATCTATATACATAGAAATTTATAGTGTTAACGATATACAATTCATGGTGACGCGCGCGCTTCTCCGCGGTGGCTTGACTGCGGACTCATTAGCACCGCAAGTGCATGAATCCTTAAGAGACACTCTTAAGGAGGTTTGCGTGTTCATCAAAATGACAGATTTTTTTGTTTTTTTTTTTTCACATCTCCATGTTTTTTTATTTTTACAAACTCTAATTGGCTGATTGCGGGGTCCCGCCCAGACTCGGACGAGCAGGGCGTTAACGTTTGGTAGGAATTTTTGGAAATCAAGATTTCAATGCCCTTGGAAGGTAATAAATAATATAAGCAAAAAAAGACGGCAAATTTGGTTGTTGGACTTTGTGACGAGCCGAGCGCAAGAATGAATAAATCTGCAATCTGTATTCGATGCTCGTGGATGCCTGTGGACGAAGATACGGTTGAAAAATGAAAAATTGAGTTACCCGAAAATTTACGAGCGCGCGGCGTGAGGCAAAACGATAATAAATATTTCACGTCCTTCGCTCTTTTGTGCGTTATCACGTTGGTGCGAATTTCTCAGCGTGCCAGGACCCTCGCGCGCTACTCCACAGTCATTCCAACTCTTTTTTTGGGAGAGAGAGTTATTTATTTGCAGCTCCCTGCAGTTGATTGCTCGATGACAGAAAAGGAGGAAAGTCAAACGTGGCAAAAATTCCACGAACGATCAGCGCGCGTCTTGTTGTTGAAACTTTTTTTTTCGTAGATAAAATACCAGGGACGAGGCAACAGGAGAGAAGAGGGAAGGGGAGAGGGCAGCGACAAATGCTCATCTTGTTATCCCAGAGAGAAACAACACGCCTATGCAGTCGAGCGAAGTGTTGTGATTGTTTAGAATCGGACACGCTCACATTTCCAACTTCGAAAGTCTCCAGCTTAGCTCCGGACTTTTTGCTCGTTCGTCTCTTCCATATTTTTATTTCCAACTAAATACTTTTTTTCCTCTTCCTAAAAATTCCAACATACGCTCGTGTCCCTTGTCCAACGATCTCCATTTATTTTTATTCCTCCCGAGCCACGTACAATTAAACAAGCCGAACATTATTTTAACAACGACATTTATCGAATCTAATCATTTCCCTTTACTCAAATTTATAATCGCACATTCCTCGCAACTTTCACTTTTTCATTCAACAATTTCTTTCAACATGCAAATCACATTTAATGCCAACAATTTTTATTAACTTTCATCTCATTTTATCCATTATTTAACAACAATGTTTATTTAGTAATAAATCTTGTTTAAATGATTCATTATTCAATAAGAATTAATAATAAATGTTGCTTATCCAATGAACAAAAATCATTTATTATTTCATAAGATTTAATGATAAATCTTGACTTATTTGACTTACACTTGCATCTTCAAGGGGGTAGGATCGCATAATCAAAATAATGAGAATTTTGTTAAATTTCGTGACAACATTCTTTGGCCCAATTATACAAACATACATTTTTATCGAAATTTTTGACCACATGGTTATCGAATAATTGAAAGTTACGTCGAAGTTCCCATGCACGAGATGTATACCTGAACTCTCTGCTTACGTCAACGTCAACTTTAGTGTTTAATAACTCGAGTACTATGTGGTAAAAAAATATGGAAATTGCATCGTTATATACATATTTAAAGAATGTCTTTACCAAATCGAATTTTTTCGAAATTTTTCATGTTTTTAACATGGTTTAGCATGGCAACATTGTATAATCGCGATCGGACCTCCTTAAAAGCTTTTTCGATGCCGAATCAAGGCGATATTAATTATTAAATAAAATTGACGTGCTTCGATGGCACATTTTCCAGGGTTTACCGTCATGTAGTTAAAGACTGAAAAACTTGACGATTGTGGCAATTGGAATTTCGAATTGCATGAAAGCCCATAAAATAAAAAGATTTTTTTCTATAATAATGACTTAAAAAAATGATGATGAATTATGAAAACGTGTCACGTGGAACAAGCAACTTCCGAGCAAAGCGATTCTATGGAATTATGCAACATTATCTGTTCTCACGTATATGCACGTCCCTTCTTCCCTGGCAAATGTAATCATCGAGATAGATAATTCGCGAAAGAATCCTTCTCCAAGGACGTCGTAATATCGTGAAAAACGAGACAATGCCTCGTTGTCTCCATCGCAAGAGTAAAATGGTCGATTTTCACCGGAGATTTCAAGCTGCACATTACAATAATGTTGCATTTTTTTCCCCCTCATTTTCAATGTATTATAATTTTGCAGTGCAATGAATGCTTCGGGTGTGCGAGGTTCTCAACCGGGAGAATTTTCCACATATCCGTAAGTTTATTTCGTCGTTTCCCTCGTGGTAAGAATTACACAGATCGTGGCGAGAACGTCCGTTTGCATTTTGTCTACTACGGATCTGTCTAGGCACGAAAGTATATTCTATACGTCAGCACGAGAGTATCAACGATGGCTCAAGGCCCAAGTTGCACAAGACTTTTAACAGCTTCATCGCACTGCGACCAAGCAATAATCTGTCCATTTTTATGTTTGTCATACTCGACGAATACACAAATTTGTTAAATTGTGTTTCGAATCATGAACTTTGTCGATTTGTTGGAAAATCAAGAAAAAAAACAAAATTCGTGAACCTCGAGGATGGTTCCGAGAATAATTTGACAGGAAAACTATTTTTCCCTGGCCGGAACTAGATTCGCCAAAAAATCAACTCACGTTTGTTCTAAAAATTAAAAACAACAAATTCGTCCTCAAATCGTTTTTAACGCGAGTCGTTTCGATTGAAAACGAAACTTTTCAATCTCCTCCAAGGTTCAAAATTGTCACTCCATAAAGCAATGTGTAATCTCAGGCTTCGGGAGATTCCTTGGTCGTTGAGCAACGTGTGCGCCAGCCACATCAATTTTATCAGCCTGGGGGGCGTATCAATATTGAAACGTGCTTGTCTGGGATATTTGCTATGGAACGAAAAACCTCGGGTATTTGTGCCTGCGAATTATTAATAGAATGAGTTTGAGAGAAAAGCTCGATTCCGTTTCCGAAACGAGGTAGCCTGATTTTTTCGTAAATCTTGTAATCCCCTACCGATTCTTATTCTTCAATCAATTTCGATCGTTGATTTAAGTCTCGGCTCCAAATGTGTCAAAAATTTCATGTAAATTTCAAATAAACGCCTTTTCCTCTTAATGGAATTGCCAATAATTCTGTACAGAGTAAACATCGAATGAACATGCGCCGGTTATGATTGAAAATTTATTTAAAAATGTGTCTTATGTAATTCTCGAAATTCTTTCAACACGCCTGACTATATTTATTCTCGCGTGTGATTTATTTTAATGGTGGGATCAAATTGTCAATAAAAAGTATAAACACGTTTGAAGAAGCGTCTTTATTTTTCATAAACTTTACTTTTAAATCTCTCGAGGATTGAAAGGTGAAGAAAAGTAATAACCCTTTTATGAATCCCCATCATGTTTGTCGAAAGCGCGCTTGATTTGAGTTTCAAATTTGTTGGTGTGTTGAAACGAATACATGCGAGAATATGGCGCGTGGCAACTTTAACATCCATACATGTTTAATAACGGTCATCCAAGAATGGCGCTATATAAATGGCATTTTTCAAAATATAAATACAATTACGAGGCGACGTGCGTGTTTGTGTGCGAGTGGTCAAAGTTGTGTCATCCTAAGCATAGGAAAAGCGACACGAGATTGGTATTAGCATAAAAAACAACTCATTAGGAAGGTCCCGGATTGTTGAACGTATTTACAGGTGAATATACTCTCACGTAGCTAAATGAGAGAGTGATGAGGAAGTATACGGTGACACGACGAGGAGAAACATTTGAATCCTTTACGCACTGAGTGGAAACTTTTAAGCTGCCTTGGAATTTTTACGTAATGCATCCAATTGCATTCTTATACGATAATCGATGAATTAATTCACCAACGTTCCAACAAAACCACAACAAACATTAATTAATATATAGACACCAGTTATTTTCGCATTATTTATATTTTTCATTTACCACCGTGACTAATACTCATTCAACAAATAATATTCAATGTTTCATGGGTATTAATTATTATTTTTATTATGAGCCTGAAGTTTGCATCGACGAAATGAAAAAAAAAGATGATTCGTCACTTTTTCTTAAACTTTTTTTTTTCTTAATTTGCCTCTTGCTGTTTTTGGACCTCACGGAATTCATTCGTAAAATAAAAAAGTGAGGAATCATTTTTTTTTTTTTTTGGTTTCGTGGCATTGGATCGATGCAAACTTCAGGCTCATTTATAATTATTCTTTTCAGCTATTGCTCTCATGAACGCTCATCCTTCGCAACTTAATGTGACGCTTTCCCAAAACGTTAGTTATGGAACGGAGAACATTCCTTTTTGACATGCCACGATAAATGTTGGACAAAAGATTATTGTCCAAATGAACGAATTCGTAAAAAAAAAAAAAAAAAAAAAAAAGCGAGGTAGGAAAAACATTCTGAAAAACCCGGAGAGGAAATAACAAGATTAAATTAGTAAAAAGCAGATGAGACTCGCAGTTAAAATTATCGGTTTCGGAAGTGTAACACTCGTGAGTAATTACCAGAGGATCGAGTTAATTCGTTCCGAAACGTTGTACCAAACCGAATGTAGGTCAAGCGTTGAAAAACAGTTTTAAAAACTCTGCCGTTACAGAATGCACAATAGCACAGAAAGTTTGATTCATTGTGACGGTGAAAACTAAATATTTCGATAAAGGATCAGCAGAAGCGGTTGAGGAAAAAAGTAAAAAGTTGTTTCAATATCGTTCATATTCTCGAATTGTATTACACGAGCAACGAAGCCTCGTAATTATGGGCATTGCAAGGAGGAAGAGGTTAGAAACAGGAATCATACGAAGGTCCTGTGTGCATCCATAATAATTGATGTATCGCATCGATCGCGGATAATATCGCGTAAAGACTCGTAAATATATATACGCGGAGGCGGTTTGCATTCGAAGGCCGTTGCACAATTGAGCCTAAGAAGGAATAATTATGACAAGAACGCTATCGCACACCGATCTTGCATATCGATTATCCACGTACCTTAATGTATCCAACGTGCAATACAACGGCATCCGAATTGTAAGTAAAAACAGAAATTTAATCCATAAAACTCGAACCTGTTATCGCAAACAAACAAAAAATGGCAAAAAAAAAAATATATAATTTTTAATTATAATTATAATGTTAATAAACAAAAAAAAATCGAAAAAAAGTAACGAATGTTTTTTTTTCTTCTTTTATTTCGTGGCATTGCATCGAGGCGAACTTCAGACTCACTGAAAAAAATAAAATGGACAAAGCACTGAACCACCGAACGTGTCTAACGAAAAATCATGAAAATTGATCGAAATTCGATAGACGATTGACATTTTTAGATGAAATAGATCAAAATAAATAAGGCTGAATGAGGATGAATTTGAGTTGGAAAATAAATCGATAGCAGGCACAAAATCTAGTGGATTTTTGATCGAGAAGCGCATGAAAATTTCTCTTCTCTTTGAGAGAAATGTGTGAATTGAGGCAAGTAAGTAAACCAAAGAGCACTGACGTGAGAGACGTTTGTTGATACGAGTTTAGTGATCTGCTATTTCACGAAAAAGGACACAAGAGACGATCTCAACTTTGTATATAAACACAAGACACATGAATGTATACAAGTATACCTAATGTTGGAGAGAAAAGTCGTCAACCCGGTTTCTCAATATATACCGGCGCAAGAAATAACACGTACACACCGCCTAATGCCTGCTTTATAGACTCACGAGAGATCTTTGATCCGCGATAGATCCTGATCTGGCACAATGATCAATAGATCAATGAACCAAATGAGCCACTACTTGTCATTATTCTTGAAAAAAAAGAAGAAAAAAAAAACGGATGCAACTGTTGGAAAATAATGCTCGAAGAAAAATTTCAAAAAATCCCTCCTTTGTCCTCGAAATCAAGAGACTGGCTCAGGAGTTGGACTAATATTTTCGTCAGAATTTCGTCGAAAGCAACGAAAAATATTGATTTTTATTGACGATTTTTTTGTATTTTCAAAATCATCCAAATTTGTCGAGCCAATGAATTTTTCTGAGGCCAAGAACCTATCGTTTTATCATTATAATTTAATTCTTCATTTAAATAATGAGCTTTGGCAAAGAAAAATAAGAATTCCGTTGCATTTCGACGATGAAAACTTCAACGTCATGGGAATCGATGCAAGAATATATGCAAGAAAGTAAAATGATCAGTAATAACGAAAGCATTGACTGTTCCGTTTGGAGCTTAGTTGGACTTGAAGGAAATGGATATTTCTCTGCATATTTAATTGATATTTATTGGTAAGTGAGGGAGATATGACAAGAATTCTCATACGTAGACACAACTGTGAATAGGATCGGCTAATTATCGGGTGTGGAAAATAAGTAACAACGATTGAGAGAGCTCAGGGCAATTGTGCACTTTTGAAAAGAAGCCAGCAGCTTGTACAGGAACCTTGAAGGCATGCATCTAATGCATATAACCGAATGAGCGTGTAATCAAATAGTTAGCTCGATAGTTCTCGGACTCGTTCATCATCACTTTCACCTCTTTATTCGCGATCCGGTACGATCCGCTCGATTTGTCGAACGAGATATTTCCTGAGCACTCTAATAACGAAACTATCACTTTCGATGGAACGTCAATTACAAGCACATATTGCGATCCACGAGTCCGTCAACGAATCCAATAGTTTCAAGGCGAATCATTGGGATTCCTACATTTTATGAGCCTGAAGTTTGCATCGACGCAATGCCACGAAATGAAGAAAAAAAAAAAGAAACAAAATGATTCGTCACTTGAAGAAAAAAAATTCGATAAAAAATCGACGAATCATTTTGTTTTGTTTTGTTTTGTTTTTTTTTTTTCATTTCGTGGCATTGCGTCGATGCAAACTTCAGGCTCATTACATATTTTTATTACGATCCTCATTATTTTACTCGGTCCAATATTTGTCGTACAAATAAATCGGTAGAAATTCATGAAAATGCGTTTGCAGCGAGGTGAGGAAAAAGACCGCGATCACTGGCGGCGCACAATGGATCGGATTTGCATTGGCGCGCGCGGCGCGGGCACACTCGTTGTCCTCCAGACTCCATCATGCAGAGCGCGCATTCAGTTATGTTAAACGCAGCAAGAGCATGACTCTGCTACAATATTTGACTGCACCGACCATGCATATATTTGCAGCTGATATTCTTATTATTCTCATTATTCAAGCAAAGGTTCAATCATAACGATGTAATTAGCATCGAATTATCGGCAAGAGTCACGGTCACTCAATTTTTCATCCTCTGCTCGAGTCTTCGAACGCCATGCGTCCAGGAACAAAAACAAAAATCAAAACGATACTCACGTCTGTATCGAAATGCGACTCTCTATGCCTGATGGGTCTTTGGCCAAGATGCTCCAAATTATTTCCTCAAATTCAATAAATAACTGATGCAATCGAAAAAACTCCCGAGGCATTTTGATCACACGATTTTTAAGTTTGCCACGCTGAGAGTCAACGAAAAATATTTTTTCTATTCATTATTCATTGAATTTGAAAAATCATGACAATTTTTTGGGTCGATTAAGTTTTTGGCTCGCCAGAGAAAATAGTTTTATTTACCAGATCTATCATTGAATAATAATTATGAGCTCAGCCTGAGAATAAAGAAAATGTTCGTTGCATTGGAACTTTAACTCGATTTTTACTCGGTGGAAATTGAACAAATTCCTTTTTTTTCAATGAAAACCAAATTTAAAAACGAAAAATGAGAACGATCCAATTATATTTAAAATAGGATAGATTTTTCATCACATTCCAACGAAGATATTCGCGTTTTACGACTCTTTTTTGTTTCATATGGGGTCCAAGCATGATATGGCACTTTAAAGGAGTATTATGTTTTGAAATGGACAGTGATCTCTCCTCTGGAGGGATCGCAAGAGCATCGTGGCCAAACTGTTTGGCGTTTATTCGTTTATTTAGCGAATCCGAAGGAGACGAGAGGCAATCATCACTCTGTGTCGTTAATTAAAACGAGGAAAGAATGGCATACAACATTTTCATGAAATATGTTTGGATGGACGTATGTATATAGATATTTATCGATAAAAACTGGCATTAATCTTGGCGGAGATGAATATACGAGTGAGTGGATGGGTTAGCGTCCCGGAGCTGTGTAATTTCGAGCTGCAGAGAGAAAATAATTGCAGTAATAAATGTACGGTAAGCCTCAAGTAATATTTGAGGCCTAGCGCGCTCTTCTCGTAGCCCAGTACTTTCCCTGGTGATTGGCAGACGGTCTTGTCAATTGATCCGTGTAAAAGAAAAGACAATTTTACTTTTCAGTTTCATTTTTTTCCATGTATATCGTTAAGTACGAAATAGGACGATATACTTTTTCTCTCACGTAATCGATCGAAAGCTATAAAAATCCCATAAAGAGATGGATGTAACGGCTAACCTGATATTATTTTCATAAATCCATTTTGAATTATATCGACGAAAGGAAGTCAAAACGAGTTGAAATTCATTTGAAAAATTAAACCCAAGATTGCTCCGATTTTCTCCATCCGAAAACGTTGAAACTACTTTGAAAAATTGATTGGTTTTTATGTCCATTCCAATAAATCAATTTTAATCAATGCTGAGGAGACACAAATTACCCGCATTAATTAAAACCAGAATGTGAGAAATTTTGTAGATTAAATCACGTCTCAATAGCCGCACGGATGATCGTACGTTGAAAAGGCTTGTGAAAAAAGTGAACGAACGTATCGATTTGAAAAGTATGCAGCAATTAATCAAGACTATAATTCAAGTATGATAGCTCGGGTAACATAAACGATGGAGGGCGATCGAAAGATCAAATCGGACGGATCATGGCGTGTTACACACGCCGCATTCGCTTACTATAGAAAACACACGTATACACGTTCGTATACACGCAGCCACACAGCCATACATCGATGTAGATAGCAATGAGTATTCAAATGCATAGCAAACATACTTAATCGAAGTCAAACACGCGAATCGATCCTAAAGACTCATTATAAAGCCTGTAGCTTGTGCCTTTGCCACGTCATTCAACCCCATGGAGCACGTATGTCACGTTGCATCCCCAATCATGATTCTGGAGAGTTTCCAGCCTTGAGATTCAACGAAAAATCTTTTTTTTTTTAATAATTATTTATCGGTTTATGAAAATTTTCGAAATTATGGCCATTTTTTGATTACGGTGGAGTTTGCATCGTTAAAATGCAACGGAATTCGTTCTTTACTTTGCCAAAGTTCATTATTTATATTCAGAATTAAATTGCGATTATAAAACGATCGCTTTTTCGGCCCAAATAAATCTATCGGCTCGGAAAAATTAGGATCATTTCAAAAATTACGCAAATTATTAATGATAATCAATATTTTTCGTTGCATTCCAACGTTGCGAACTTCAGAATCGTTGGAAAACTAAATTTACGAAAATAATGAATAAATATTGTTCGACGTAATCCAACGATATCCCAACTTGGATCATTTTTTTCCAAACCTCGCGAGAGAGACCATGTTAAAGTTTGCGACGTTGGGATCCAACGAAATTCCGTTTTTCCTCTAACAAATCTCAAGATTCTAATGCAATATTCAGCAATGAGAATGAAACGATATTTTTTCAGGCTCCAAAGAGCAAATCGGTACGAGAATTTTCATCGTTTTTTTTCAAATTCAACGAATAATTGACAAAAAAACGTTTTTTTTTCGTTGGACCCGAACGTTGCGAACTTCAGTGTCTTCGAAAGAGCTGTACGAACTTATAACTGCGTATGGATGCAATATTCACATGCAATGACCTCCTACAACAATAACGAATGCCAAATTTTAAACGTCAGATCGTCGCGAACAATGAAAACGTTCGTGAAACTCTCGTTCAAGATTTTGTCAGCATACGCGCGAATATATATATGTGTGTGTGTGTGTGTGTGTGTGTGTGTGTGTGTGTGTGTGTGTGTGTGTGTGTGTGTGTGTGTGTGTGTGTGTGTGTGTGTGTGTGTTGTGTGTGTGTGTGTGTGTGTGTGTGTGTGTCGCGTGTGCGTATAATATTAATGGGTACGTAGATAATAGCACGCACGTGCGTTTCTATGCGAGTAGAATATGGAGAGGGAAGGTGATAGTTTGATAGAAAATGCGAGTCCATTAATCGGCGTGGTAGCAGCACAAGCGCTATAATAACAGCTTTCGTTTTCCCTTGGAAATTCATAAGCGCTCGCTCGCAAACATTGGCGCGCGCGCGCACACGCAGAGTCGTAAATACAAAGTCGGAAACTCGACGGCATTTCTATGACTAAGGCATGACTTTTTTTTTTGTTTTTTCATTATATTCGTTTGTTTTGATGAAACGAGACTTTGCACGAGTTTTCCCGGGTCAAAGGTGGACCGAATGGAGAAGAGGGAAAAAAATCGAGTGCGCTGCTGGAAGAATAAAAAAACGAAGATCTCGATCGTATTTGTTGATCTTGAAAAGTCTGAATCTGTCGGGAAGCGTGATCGCCGCAAATATTTGTTAGAAAATAGCTCGAAAGTTGCTCGAGGGTACGGATCGATCATCCAGTCTCCTTGGATTTTCGAAAGTCGACATTTTTGACAGCGTTTGACCGATCGGGATTTAAATATTTTTTCTCCGAGCACAAAAATGGCGAGAAAAGGGCCGAGACTCGTTTTGTCCGGTCAAATCTACGATGTGTGAAAATTTATTGCTCTCGAAATTTTGCATCCATCTCGCTGGCTCTCGGAGAAACAGGAGAACTTTCGCGAGTTCTCAATTTTTCGAAAGTTCGCTTTTAACCGTTCCGAAAATTCAGATACCGATTAGCTATGGAGAATTTCATTTTTTTCGCTTCAATTTTTCGTCTCAAGCATCTTCTAGATCGATTTTTCTATCGGACATTAAGAAATTTCAGGAAAATCAATTTTTTTCTATTTACAATTTTTTTTTTTTAGTTCTCTGGCCAAGAAATAAAATGACACTGAAGTTCGCGACGAAAAAATAAGTTTTTCTATCCACTTTTTATCAAATTAAAAAAATTATGACAATTTTCGTTCGACTTTGGGTTTTGACCTTGAAAAATATCGTTTTACGGTCCTAGCCAAATATTTCATAACAATCGTCAGCTCTGCTCGAGAGTAAAGAGAATTTCGCTGCATATTCCAACGATGCAAACTTCAGCATCGTGAAAAGAAACGTGGGTTACGAATTATCGGATTTTTTTTATTTTTGGAAAAAAGTTTCCTCCCATGCCGAAGAAACAGATGTCGAAAGGGTCAAATTTATTGTCCAAACGGAATAAATGAGAAAATAATTTAACGTACGCAGAAGAGAAATTCGTGTATGCTTTCGGACTTTAACGTGTAACGCATGAATACACACACCTTTGTGCAATATATTGATACGTAAAGCGTTGTGGACATAAGGAATCAGAATCGTGCACGGCGGCATGCCGCGGTGTAACGACGAAAAATAATGTCTCCTCTCTTTTACTTGAGAATAAGTAGCGTGAAGCTTGTACTACATACGCTATATCTATGTTGGACAATTTAACGATGAAATTATGAGCCACAACGATGAGTAATGTCATTCATCGTATACGACTCATAAACAAAGTTTCATTGGCTTCAATCGTTCGATACAACTGCGCAAATGCATTATTATTGTGGACGTAGAGTCAATCGGAATGTTGGCACCTAAAAAACGTGCCATTGATTTTTTTTTTCATGCGTACTATGTAATTTTACATCGAATGTCAAAAAAGAGCGATCCAACGGGTGGGTCGGAAATAAAATTCAAGACCACGGAGACATTCGGACTAAGATTCTAAATCGAAAAGTATTTCGATGTTTTTTCATTCGAGAAACGCTCGAGGAGATGCCAATCGCTGAGGACAGTGGGAGATGCGCAGGCGCAGCTTCGCTCTCCACGCTCCTGTGAGGCTCGGAACGCCGGTCATTCGCCGGCGCTCACAGCGGAGTCAATAATGCCAGTTTTGTGTATTTTCGGCAAAAAATGAAAGAAATAATGAAATTGTGAGTAACTCGTCAACTTTGGAAAACGATTCGACGAAAATTACTATTCACTCTGTCAAATGTTTTGTTCCTGGGTGACCTTCTCCAAAAATTATCCGAAGAATGTGGAACGTTACGTAAAGCAAATCCTCGTCCGTTAGTGCATCCTTCGAATTACTTTTAGATAACCTTTTAGAAATCGCTACTCAAATTTCTATCTCTAACTGCCGAACCGCGGAAATACCCTTAACAGAATCATCGCCGATGGTGTAGTCCGGACGATAAAACGGTCGAAAGATAGAAATGAAAAAAAGGACGACGAGATTTCGATACCTGACTGACCGACGAGCCGCACGCGATGAGTAACATTAAACAATGCAGAGAGGAGACATTTCGCGTACGAACGCACGGAGTGAATGAAAATTTTTAAATTGTCTTTGCAGAGTAAAATCAGGGGACGAACTTGACTTTTAGACAAATTTTCCTGCCCAAACTATAAATTTTCGTGAAGATGGAATGTTTTTATTTATTTGTACGAAATTTTTGTGCCGAACAACAATAATCGGCGGAATTTTCGAGTTGTTCACAACTCCATTCCGTATCGATACTTCATCTCGTCATTGACGATTCGCGAATAAACCGCGTGACAACAATTTGATCGAAGCTTCAAAAGCAACTGGAAAAGGATCTTCCAGGATCTTGAAAATATTCCATGACGAATTGTCAGGTGTAATTATGTCTTTGACAGGTTTACGCTATTTTAGGTTACGAAAAAGTGGAGAAATATAATAATGTTTTTTTTTTTTTTGGAAAGAAAGTGTTAAAACTCACTGTCAGCTGAGATTTGTCAGGTGCAATCGCGGTGATTTCGATGTGTCTCGGATCGGGTGGATTTGCGCGATGCAGAAAGGCAGCCGGCACACGTGCGACCATGGACAATCTTCGTGTAAGACGACGGCCCAATTCAGCGCGACGACGAACCCTTACCCGAGTCCCTGTGCCTTTGTAGCCACCGAATTCCATCCTCATCGACATTTTGCATCCAGAAATACTCGTTCGAAACTCGGTAAGAAATCACCAATTGAAAAAAAAATGGAAAATCACGCGGAACTGAAACTTTACGTTACACAACACGCCACCCTTGTGTCGACGCGACGATCGTGAACAATCCTGTAATTGTTTTTTTGTCTTGGAGCTTGTCCACACTGCATGGAATCATCGCCGATAGTATATATTCACGCTCGAGTCAAACAATACACGCGGCCTCGTTCTCTTTCACCGTAACGAACAACAAAACTCGCGGTAACGACTCGTTCCGATGTTTACACTCGCACAGAATAATCACGCACCGACCCATCTACCACGAGAGTCACGTCGACACTGAACGCGAATAATAAACCGCGATGTCTGTCAATGCTGATCGCACGCGAAAAAAGAAATCAGTCTCGCACTTGAAACGGTTTTCGGCAACTCGCGAAATATAGTTCTTCGTTGTTAAAAAAACCGAAAAATTGGCTAGAATATTGACAAACGTAAAAGTGAAAAAACCGTCATCAGGAACTTGCGACTTCAGAAAAAATAAAGATGGCTTCGCGAATTTTTTGACGCGGAAAAAATTCGAGCCGCCTCACCATTACGATGATAGAACGAAGACGCGCGTTTTTTTTTTTACTACAGAAACGGTGCGTAGACTGCAGTGGTAACCCGATGACGAAAGTTTAGCGAGTTTCGCAATATTTTTTTATATTTTTACGCACAAGTTGCACAGGAGTATTGCATCGTGGACCTCTCCTAAAACACCAGTAGCCTTATAAATATAGAATATTACCGCGGGTTACACAAGCGCCGATGTGGTGTTAATGCGTTCGAAAAAGTCTCCCAGGGACTGCGTTGCGGCAAGAGTAAGTGAGCGACCGCGCGAGAGAAAGAGAAAGAGCGAGAGAGAGGCAGCACGCGGGAGAACACGAAGCACGTGCCGGTACTTACCGCACTATTTTGTTACCGTCCGAAACAATAAAAATCATAGATCAATCAACGCCTCCGCTGTAATGCACAAGTTTCTTCGACGCGTTGCAAATAATCGACACTCCAAATAAAACAAGAGCGAAAATGTTCTACATGGTGGATAAACAAAAATACGAATAAACGAACCGCGTCGGTGGTAGCCCTGCGCCCACACGTGCGCAGTACGCTGCGCGCGAAATAAACACTCGCGTCTATTATGCAACTCTTTTTTTCGTTTTTTTTCACTTTCACTCAAAATAAATATCGGAACGCGCGAAAAATTTCTTATCCCCACTTCCACACGTGGCTTCGTATAGCCTTTCGATTAGTTTCTTTGATTTATATTTTTAAACCATCGATGAAAAATGGCATCGGAAAAAATGCCGAAAGCGAATGAATTGATGATTTGTTAAGCAAAATTGTTGCACAGCTACTTGTATCGCGTGTGGCGCACTGTTTGCCTCTCGCGAGCCGACTGAAATTGAATCGGCGAGGCCTCTCCCGGGCTTGCCTCGCCGGCGGCCTCTTACTACTACTACTCTTTCTCGGCCTACCGTATAAAACGATACGAGACGGACAGAGACACAACGAAAGAGCAGAAAAAAATCTGTTCAGTCTTCTCCCGCCCGAGACCGTAGTTGAGATCGCGTTCGTTCGGCGTACACCGAGTAACTGAGCCCGCCCGCTAGCGCTCTCGTGGCGACAACTTCAAAACAATACCATTGGGTTTTGTTTATAATTCGCAGAGGGCATCACTTCAGATGCTTCCAACTAAATTCCACGAAATAACCCAACGTTCCGAGAAAACGATCGGGACAAACGAATTCGTCCGAACTTTCCATTTTTCTCAGTAACGCAACGAACTGAATTTTTTCTTTCTAGCCTATCGTTTAAACAGATGCTCTTACACAGTGACACACTGGGTCGATTTGACCCACAGAGTGATTTATTCGTAACCGGCGACTCTTTGATCCATCTTTATTGAAAAATGAAATCAGCATTCGCCCTTTTTGAAGTTTTTCGATCGGAAGGGCATGATAAAATTTCAAAAATTTGCCGAATTAATTGATCAAAAAAATAATTGAAAATTTTGACTTCCGGAAAATCCAGCATTTCACCCCAAAAAAATGATGAAGTTCTTTCAATCTCTCATCCTCCAGACTCGTAAATAATAAAAAATCCTGGTGCCGGAGCAGTAACAGATATTTCCGGATTGCAGCTAGAACATTGATCTGGGTCAAAATGACCCAGTGTATCAAAGTATATTCGTAGCAATACATTTTCCACGTATAGAAAAAATCCCCTCAGTGCACAGTATCAGAAAAATTCATAAAAAAAAAAGAAAAAATTACCAAAATGCCCTTGACTGGTGGGCAATTAAATAGTTGCAGCAACGTGATAATTACGCAGACATGCTGAACGAACTCTGTCGTTCCAGCGTCATCCACAAAAGTAGGTAAAAAATGTCGATGAAATTTACGATCGAATAAATTTCTAAAAACGTTGATCGCAAAAATAGAATTCCGAAAAATATTGCAAGTACGAATTGGATTCACGCGCCACTGCATTTTTTTTTATTCTCCGATTCCGTTAATCAGTTCACCGACAAAAGATATATTTTTGCTCTCCGAGGACCCGAGCTCCGTTCTCCCATTCAATCTCGTTAAAACGAAAAAGAAACTAAATCTTTTTTTTCTTTCTTTCCAAATGGAAACCCAATGCTCCATATTCTCAACGGCCAGAGTATCAAATTGAGTTACACCCTTTCCTTCTTATCACGAAACCGTCCAGTTGTGATAATCCAAAATTTTTCTTCGAATATCGTATAATATTTTTGTCAAGTGACCGAAACAAAGCGACACAGCATGACTATCGTAAACATATTTACAGTCATTCGAATCTCATCTAAACGAGATAACCGAGTCTGAATCTCATGTAACGACAATATTGAAACTAATAATTATTAAAAATGCTGTCGTGAATGAACGAGAATAATAATAATAATGATTTTAATAAATACAATACTCTCATAGCAATCGAGCAGAGTCGAGGCACGTTACGGATGACTCACTATTCGTAAGTGATTGCATATCGTATATCATGGTAAATGTTCTAGGATACTCGATTTTTATGCATATGCATCGCAACACTACCGCTTCTATTAAATAAGAATCTATGTACATTAATGCACACTACCAATATGAGAGAGAGCGAGAGAGAGAGAGAGAGAGAGAGAGAGAGAGAGGGCATGGAGTCTGAGTTCTAGAGAAGCTTAGTTGAACGTGATCCTTGTATGCTGTGCGTCAGAATGGCTCAAATGAGTTCCGTACGAAGGCGGATTTCATATCGGTTCATTAAGACTCCCATAACTCGTGAGTGTGAGACAAAGATGGAGAGGCTGACAGAGGCAAGATAGAGAGAGAGTCGATAATTGAGTTGTGGATGCAACATTTGCACATTCCTTGGAGCGCATATAGAGACATTATTTAACGAAAGCAAACGCTGCTCCATTAGCGTGGAATGCATACGAGGGATTAAAATTCATTTGTCAATGAGACTTAAATTTGTCGGAATATAATTTTCCATCGGACTAAATTTCATCGTATTTATGAACGAAAAAAACTAGCGAGTCGTTGGATTTTTATTTATTTGTTTTTAGTAAAAAGTCGATAAATAAACGAATAACACGGAAAGAAAAATCGATGAGGGGCGGAAATTTGACGTTTGGGAAACGTTGATAATTTCAGGCTGATCGAATTGTCAATAAAATTTTTGTCACTTTATCGCGGAAATCATGACATTTAAAGAAAAATCAAGAACGTCGTTGCAGGACAAACTGGCCAAGCAGAACGAAATAAGTCGACAGAAACTCATGGTCAAATTGTCGAAACTCGACGAGGCTGAGAGACAGGATAAGCGAATGATTGACTTTGCTGAACAACGCTTCAGATCCCGTTACAAAAAGTTCCGAATTGCTCCAGTCGTTTCTTCCACATCCAAGGTAATTTTCAACCGCGAATAAAACGAATTTACGATTATTTATGTGTGTCAAAAGTTTAGTAGTAATTAGCCATATATATCATTTTAATCGCACACTTTTCTATACTTAACTGGAATGATCGAACGCTTGTCCTAGAACTAGGTTAATCGTGTTTAATAAAATATTTATTACGAGTCAACGTTGTTACGTGGAAATAACAATTGCAGAGTAAAACTACTGGAATGGACGATAAAAATGATCGTCATAGACGAAAATATGAGGCCATCTAGAAAAATAGTATTCGTTACTCGTTACGAAACTAATTTCAGCCCAAACACGTAAATATTACGTGGAGAGGAATTTTCTTCGTAAAAGATAATAAAATAAATGTGAAATTTTTTTATGTCCTGAATTGTATTCTCATCGAAGTTGGTAATCAGTGAATTTGCAACGGGACTGCACCTGAAATTTACAGTCCAGGGGGAATTATTCGTTAATTTCTCGCTCGCTGCAACTTTTCAATAATTTTTTTGTTCTCCATAGATAGAAAAGTTTGGAATGAACGAATGGTTATAATGCGAAATCTAACATTTTAATGGATCATCATTTTTTACGATGAAAAATAATATTTCGAAAGAGCCCCCATAAATTTAACTAATTTCTCTTCCCCTCTGTGCCTCTTCCTCTTGCTTATTTATCTCTGAAACGAGAGTTTGTTTTCGATGCCACGGCCCGAGGCCTTCACGAGGTGGAATCACGAAAGAAATTGGCGATATTATCCGCGAGAAACGAAGCGGCATCGTCGAGTTGCGTGTCTTTTCATATAGATACGTACAAAAGTGAATACGCGCGAATTATTATGGCGAAGGAAGGAGAAGGGGCCGGGTGAGAGTACGACGACCGAGAGAGAAATGGAAAGTGCATATGATCTTCGTGACGCTGTCTGTCTCTCGCGCGGTTGCTTCACGCCACAGCTTTTCCCAAAGAACGCCCGGAATTATCGCGGAAGCGTGTCTCTCTACCACATATTACGCTGCAATCGATATTCGTGATCGACACATTCGATTATATTCGGAGAAAATAAAAAACAGCGGCCGAGAAAGAGAGAGAGAGAGAGAGAGAGAGAGGGGGGGAGAGAGGGGGAAAGAGGGGGAGAGAGGGGGAGAGAGGGGGAGCGAGAGAAACGCTTTGGTGTCGATACTCCATTATAAATGAAAAGGTCGACCCGATTGCCTCGAGCCCGGCTCGACTCAAACAATTATGCAACTGTCTTCGTATTATCGTTTAAATTGTTTTTACCTAATTTTTGTAAAAATTCACTAAAAGGCGTAATTTTCTTCATTCCATTCGTATTATATAGTTCTCGATGATCTATAGAATATGTATCTGTTGATAGTTAAAGTTATATTATTAATAATATATTTAATACATTAATATAATTAAATAATAAATTTGAATACTATTATTAATAATATATTTATATATTATTATATTTATTTTATTGTTTATTAAAATTTATTATTTTTTATTATAAATATAATAATAATAAAAATATTATTTCGAATAAAATATTTTATTGATATAATTTTGAAAAACTTAAAAATAATTACTTCATTGAGCATGTAATTATTTTAATTTGATATCAAATTAAATTTATTATAATCACAGATTTTCAAGTTGTGCGAAATATTTAATTGGTCATTCCCGACCGCCAGATTGGTTGATATGGAACGAAAATTTCATAGATCCAATGATTTCCGTCGTCGCGTCGTACACTTTGCCCAATAAATGCATAAATTTTATTTCTGACGGAAAGACGTAAATACGAGTAAACGATGGTGCTCACCTCACATCGACAACAAAGTTTCTTATCTTCATGATTATTTGTCGTTTGAAAATCGTTGCACGAATGGCGAGAGAAAAGTAAAATGAAAATAACCTGCTCGTACAGGCAATCGACGTTCGAATGTACGAGACTCATAATCCAGGATTTTGCTATCACTGCAATGGTGCGATAAAAGAAAGTGGTCCAGTGTCAACAAGTTCGAGGATCGTCGAACCCGATGATTCTTACGAATTCGTGAAAGCGATGCTTTTCACGGACGGCGAATTAGACGTAGAAAAACTTCTCTGCCTTCATCTCCTCGCTGCTTATACCACCAATTCCGATGTCGAACGAGTTCCGGTCTCACAGAAGAATTTCTCGCCGCGCTTTCATAGAGGTTTGATTTATTTCAGGTCAATCATTAATAAAGTTGATTACACTGTCCACGCGGAAATAAAATATATCGGAAAATATACTTTTTAGTATACGGAATATATTCGGTCCAAAATATAAATATATTCTATCCAATCCTTTTTTATTTTATCCAATTTATCCAAGAAATCCAAAAAATAAATATATGCAAAATATTAATAAATATTTTCAATAAATATATAAAAATAAATATAAAAAAATATATATATAACTTAATAAATATGATTTACGTGCATTTTGAATATATTTTATATTTCTCATGAAAATTTATGTATCTGACGTATCAAACAGAATCTCCATATATAATTATGTACAGAATTATATATAAATTTATAAAATCAAATTCGATGGAAATATATTTATATCTTCACACTTATATACAGATACATAAAATTATATATCAACCTATAAATAGAACTTTATAGAACTTTATCTGAGTATATATAATTATTTATCCTCGGAATATTTTGAATATATCCAAAATGCATTCAGGATATTTGAAATGCATTCTCTTCATCTTTTTTTTTTTTTTTTTTTTTTTTTTTTCTTTTCTTCATTTTTTATTTTTTGCTCTCATCAGCATTTAATGTTTTTTGACGAATCATTGAAGCCTCGGAGCCCAGTAAACGCCTGAGCGAAGCCTGGAACACTTTTTTGCCCTGTTACGTAATCGATATCGAGACGAATCCCACAGAGTCCGAGTTGCAACGAAAATTACATCGCGATACTCGTAAAGCGATGATGGAGATGGAAACTGTTAGAGATTGCGGGCCGAGGTGCGAGGATCGGGTTCGTGACAACGCTGATCTCGTTGAGGCTTTAAATGCTCACGACAGAACAGCCAAAATGGCACGTGGAACAAAGTGCACAATGCCGATCATCTCGCCCCATGTTTATGCCATTCTCGGAGCTTCTCACGAGCTACGAATTCATCGTTCGATAACAGACCATCAAACTCACAATAAAAAAATTCAAATCGATGCCAATCAGTCGAAACGAAACTTTTCGATCTTTAACGACGTTCCCTCCGCGTATAACATCGCCCAACGATCCATCCACGGCATGTGCGTGACGAGAGCTCGCAACAGTTCCCTGGAAAACCACTCGCGAAATAATTACCAAGCACGAGCCGCTGTTTCGTTAACAAGTCCGGGCAGCTGTCCAATCGATACGAAAATCGATCGTTGCCTCACGATGCTAAAGTCAAAAGCTTGGAAAAACCGCGAATCCCTGACAAATTGTCGAGCCAACGAACCGGAGAACGATTTACAAATTCAAAACGATCTAATTACGATAAACGCAAGTTCCATGCTCCTTCGGAACTCCGCCTCACGGAGCACCTGCGAAAAACTCGATTTTTGTAAATTGCGACAAAATCGTGGTTCTGTTTCGTCAACGAATTCCTGGAACTTTATCAGCAACGATTCTGGACGAAAAACAATTAAATATCGGAACAGCATTTACCTCAATTCACCGCTCGACAGTTTCACTCTGAAAAGCCACGAATATCGAGTCGTTGACATTTTCGTTAATAATCAAATTCAAGCTCTCGTACAATCGGTCCTCGAAGTTCTCGAACGCGTCAATCCTGACAAGGTCCAAAAAATTCTTAACGCCTCCAAAGATTCTGACCAAATTCGCCACATTCTTGCACGAGCCGACATACAATACTTCGTCGAGTCTTTGCTCCAGCAACCTCTCGTTACGTCACCCCAAAGCTTCATTATCTCACGAGCCACTGCGATCGATGAAATCAACGCCAGACTCGAAGCCAATGTCGCTAATGAATTGATCGCTTTGACTCTCGAAATGCCGCCCTCTCCCTGCTTCGAATTATTCGTCCTCGAAGTGAGAAACAATATCTTCAGCAACTTGGACAAATCGATTTCGACCACGCCTCTCGTCAGCGATCGACAACGTAATCGGTAAACATTTTTTTCATCTCAAACTCTGATTCGCACTATCGAGAAGAAATTTTTTCAATTCCATGAAAAAAATATTGGTTTTAACAGTCGTTCGAATATTCTTTGTAACAGTTTCAAGATCCGCCATGAAAAATTATCCAATGTCAAAGTCAATGCTATACACAACACCGAGTCTTTGAGGAAAAGCAAACAGATCGAAAATCATGGGTCAGAAAAACGAGATAGCCAATTGGTGCCCTCGCTCTCGAAGCAAAACCGTCATACGCGTGTCACGAACTCGAGACTCAGAATACCGAACGTCGACGAAAGTGAAAAAGACAAAAATATCGTTAAATCGACTTTTAGGAACGAGAAATTCGTAACGAAGGTGAATTTGTTTATAACGAACAGTGGATCCAAATTCAATATTATTTTTCATGATTTTTACTTTTATTCTTGGTTTCTGTCTCACCGACTTTATTAGCCAGAAAAAAGTGGAACAGACAGCAATCATTTGGATCCTGATCGTGTGATCCTCAGGCGAATGACCAATTCGCAGAGGATTTTAGTTGGGAGGATGTGTGCTTCGCTAAAAAACCGGCGGATCAACAACGAGGGTAAAATATGTGGAATTTTCTGAATGAGGAAAAAATACGATTTATCGGTTTTTGACCCCGTGTGTTTATACGGTTGGCGAGTTTAAATGTGGCAACGAAAAACCGAGCAGATCGCACAGTTTATATTTTATTTTTCCAAACCAGCATCGACTGAAATATTTTTTTCTTCAATCTCTTGGAATACGTAGGATTGATAAGAGAAAAAACTCCCCTGGCTGCATTATTAACGCCCGTTTTTTCACGCGAAAGTATTAAATCACTGACGCGAGGAACGATTTATTCGAAATTCGTGATGAGCACGAGCAAACAGCAGGAACACGAAGAACAAATGATAAACCGTACGGAAAAATTGACCGGACCTGTACTGGCCAAGGTACATGGAAATAGCAATATTCGGGAAATAACAGGACATGGGGAGCAATGGAATAAATTTCCAGTAAAGTTTTATTCACATCACTATCTTGATTAGCATTCAAAAACAAATTGGATCATACGAAAACACTTATTGCGATTTTGAAATGATGAGAATTATATAAACTGCGATTTCTGATCAAAAAACTTCTAAGCGAGTTTCACACACGCATCACCAATCCATATTGGTTATGTAACAAAAATCTCGAAACCATTACCAGCTGTCAACGTATGATCACAAAGGCAATAATGAATTTTCCAGGTCTGTCGTGACATTGCTGAATACGAAACGAAAAAACGTCTTAACTCTTTCATTGCAAATTGACTCTCGACGCAAGCACCTGCTGTTTATTTTCATCCCACGTTTGAGGATGAAGAGGCAACGAAAAAACGCGGACTCTCATTTCCGGAGACTTTTGTTCATGTCTGATGCAGAAGGATTTTTCCAATGATGATGTATTAATGTTATGCGTGTATTTCCTCCTTTCCATGCGAGTACGTATATCAATTTGTATGGATTTTAACGTGACGGGTACAGATAATATTGCATCACGCGTCCTCCGTCTCAGTGAACTCATCTCCTCATTTCGTCGCCAGGGAGTGCTCGAATCAGCTGTGTTTTTCATTCCTCACTCGGAAATCGTGTAATCGTGAAGATCCGAACATAACCTCGCGGAACCTCGCGAGACATTCGTGTTTTCGACACCTAATGAGTCGCAATATTGACAGTCGCAAAAAGCATTGAAAATGGATAAAGTTTTGACAAGATCATTAATATCTTGTCGAGTTTTGAGCTGCAGATCGCTCGTTGGTTGCCAGTGTCCACAGTAAGCTGTCACAGACTTAACGACAATACGAAAATATGTTGAATTTCTTAAAATACCCAATTTCAGCAGTTTTTTCGACATTCCAAAGAATATTTATCATTTACATGATTTCTCCTCTCGTAGGATCATAAACAGTAATGCCAAAAAGCTCCACTACAAATCTGAACGATGTCAACCTCGTTTGTTCTTGGTGAAAAACAAAATTCCTGCAATGCAGATCGTACGACGTAGTATGTTCATACAAACCCAGGATACTCCGAACCCAAACAGCGTCAAATTTCTACCTGGCGTTCCCGTTCTAGAGGAAGGTCAAACTAAAGATTTTCCCAATGCCACTGACGCTTATTGTTCTCCTCTCGCCAAAATGCTCTTTCGCATCGAAGGCGTCAAATCCATATTTTTCGGGCCCGATTTCATTACCGTTACCAAAATAGACGAAGATGTTGAATGGAAACTTTTGAAACCAGAAATTTTTGCCAACATCATGGATTTCTTTGCTAGCGGTTTACCCGTCATGTCCGAAGACCAACCATCTTCTGATACACGTGAGACAATCGGACTACTTTTTTTCTCTAATCATCATCTTGCCCATGCAAATAGCTCACTTTTTTTTCCATAAACACCAATGCCCATACGTATGAGCAAAACAAGGAAAAGACAAAATTGACGTGCTCTGGAATCAAGTTGAATTCATTTTGGTCAAGCAAAATATCCGGCCTCAAGATTAAACTGCAAAAATAAAATTTGACAAATATTTTGACAAGAGAATTCAGAATCTCCATAGACAGAAAATGTTATCAGACTTTTTGCACAATTGATTAGGTTTCCATGAAGTTTCACAAACTATTTCAGAAAACAGCATGGAAAGTAATTGTTAGTTTGGAAAATGGAAAGAGAAATTTCATTCCTAAGGCATTGAGTATTTTTCTTGTTTTGTCTCATTGTTGGAGAACAATGACTGAATTTTGGATGAAAAGTACTTTCGAAACCGTTTTTGACAGAAAAAGATTCTCCTTGCGTCCCAAAAGGTAAAAATATGTCAATTTTTCTTGTGGAATAATTGCAGAAATAAACGAGGACGACGATGAAGTTGTACAGATGATAAAAGAACTATTGGATACGCGGATTCGTCCAACAGTCCAGGAGGATGGAGGAGACATAGTGTATATGGTAATTATGAGAGAATGCATTTGTAAAAACAAGTAAAAAACGTTGTTGTATGACGTGGAAGTTTTCATCGTTTGAATGCAACGGAATTATATTTTTTTTTTTTGTCGTGATGCTTAATATTCAAATGCAGAATGTAATTGGGATGATGAAATGATCGATTTTCCCGACCCAAAAAGTATATGAGCTCGAAAAATTTGTGTGATTTCGAAAATTCAACACATCATCAATGAAAATAAATATTTTTCGTTGGATTCCAACGTTGTGAACTTCAGCTTCGTTGTTGTCGCTAACTTTTAAATTATTCGAAGGGCTTCGAGAACGGCATCGTCAAACTGAAGATGCAAGGCTCCTGTACGAGTTGTCCCAGTTCTGTAGTGACTTTAAAAAACGGAGTACAAAATATGATGCAATTCTATATACCGGAAGTACTTGGAGTTGAACAAGTCGAGGATGAATCCGACAAGGTCGCCAACAAAGAGTTTCAAAAGTTGGAACAAAAGATCAACAGCGGTGCGACTGTCAGCGAACAAAAATGAACAAATTTGTCACTCCTCAACAGCCTGTTAATTGTATTATAGTTGTGTCATTGAAATTTCGATATTTAAATAAAATCTTTGTATAGAAATAGATTAGACATAAATCAAGAAATTCCGAATTCAATTAAACTGAACTTGTTTCAAAAAAAACTTCGACAACGGCTTTCCTACTTTTTTTTTACTAGATCACACTCAGTGGACTCGGCAAATCTTTCTTTTTTGTCAATGCATGACGTGCAATTCACAATTCTTCGATACCTTGGTCCATTTGAAAGTTACAAATTCTGCAGTGTCATGTAAATCGTTAAAAAAGTGAACAATTTTTACGAGATTGGATCACGAAATCAATGTAATGAGTATTTTATCAAATTTGGCGACAACATTCTTAGGCATCAATTATGAAAACACAAATTTTTTACCACATGGTTATAGAGTTATTGAGAGTTGAATCGAAGATTCACATTACAAACGAGTTTTTTGTATTATGTTTTTAACATGGTTTAGTGATTTTAATTATTTAATAAAACTGACGTGTTTCGATGCCACATTTTCCAGGGTTTACTGTGACGTATAATGAAGACGTAGAATGAATTTACCAATTTTATTGAATTGTAACTTTTTATGTTTTTCCGCATGGCAACGTTGTAATGGTCGTGATCCAACCTCCTTGAAACGATCGGCAAATAATTCCGAGGCTTTTTGAAATTTTCAATCAGTCATCGGTTGAATAATTTGTTCAGCACCTTCGCCCGGGAGAGATTTAAATGAATTCATGGAAGTTTCGATATCGATCATAAAAAAAAAAAAAAACGTCGGATAATGAGTTTTTTTCTCAACGCGATGTGAAGGGAAGAACGGAGACAAGAAATTTCAAAGTTTTTTATGTATTTTTTTTTGGTCATCTTTACAGAGTACTCAGTGGCAGGACGATACAGAAACTTGCCACACGCGAATGGTGTTGTCGGAATAACCGGCGAACAATGTTTGTCCGTCCGTCGACCATGCCAAAGATAAACACTGAGGTGGTTCAGCCTTGTTGTTCATGGGCACAATAACATCGGGTTTAAGTTCGTCGACCATTTCCTTGCTCTCGAGATCCCAGATCTTGATCCAAGGCCCGAACGCGGCGCAGAGCCAATAACGGTTGGGACTGAAGCACAGAGCAGTAATAATGTCATTGTGCTCAAGGGTATGGAGATGTTTGCCGTCGTTCAAGTCCCACAGCATGGCTTTGCAATCCTGCAATCAATTAAAAAACAGACAACAAATATTAACAACAATTCGACACGAGATTTACCGAAATTTCGATAAACATCTATGGCCTCAGACCCATATCCGTAAAAAACACTCATAGAGATCGTTAATTTTTCAATATTGTTTGCATCATGTTCCATAGTCGAAGCATCGAAAAACAAAAAAAAAATCTAAAACGTTGTTTTCTGACCTTTCCACCGGATGCGCACAGAGAACCATCGGGCGAGACAGTGACGGTGTTCAGGTATCCTCCGTGTCCATTGTGGTTGATTTTTAGACGGCAATTCGTCAAGTTCCAGACCTAGGACAACAAAATAACGGCTAAGTACGGCTGAAGCTTTATCGTCTCCTTATTTTCCTGACTATTGTGTTTCGTCAGTCCCATATCCGCAACACTCATGGAAATCGTTGTTTGTTTAGTTATGCATCATTTCAGAATTGTATCGTAGCGGAGTGTCCAATTTAGTGAAACATTCAAAAATCCAATCATTTTTTAAAAATTCCTTCAAAAACGTACATTTAGGAAAACAAAATCGGAATTGTAATTAAATTTTTCTATTCAATCTTGTTGTTTTTTAGACACTCCGAATAAGTTACGAATCAGCGGGAAAAAGCATTTTACCTTGACGACGCGATCCCAACCGGCCGATACGATGATCGGGTTAGCGTGGTTCGGTGAGAAACGGACGCAACTGACCCAGTCACTGTGTCCTTCCTCCTGTATGGTGTACTTGCACTCTGCAAGGGTGTTCCATAGTTTGATGGTTTTGTCCCGGGAACCGGAAACGATTTGACGGTTGTCCACGGAGAAGGCGACACTCAAAACATCCTGAAACAAGAGCAAATATCGAAGATTATCACTTTTCGTGTTTCTTGACAAAATTTCTTATTTATTTTACATAAATAGCAAATAAATACTAGAGTAAAAAATATGGAAACTCTATGGCGTAAAGACGTCACGACGATCAGGAACAGCTCCAAAAAAATTTGAAGCAAAACACGGTGGAAAAACGCGTTGACGTTGGATCATCAACGGATTTTTGGGTCTTTCTATTGAGCTTGCTTAGAAATTTTGGCCTAAAATGAAGATGCAAACGTACCTTGGTGTGGTCCTCGAACCTTCGAGTCGTTCTACCAGCTGCCAAATCCCACAGACGGAGAGTCTTGTCCCAAGATCCCGAGAGAGCATAGTTACCGTCCGAGGAAAGGACAACGTCGCTGATGAAGTGGGAATGACCATGGAGTCGCTTCTGAGGAATACCGTAATTCGTTTCGTCACGCGTCAATTTCCATACAATGAGAGTCCTGTCTGGAAGAAAAAAAAAATCCATCATTACCATTGTTCTCATAACAGCGACAAGAGTGGATTTCTTTTATTTTTTCATTTTTCCAATCTTTTCATTCAATGATTGGTGTTACTGACTATATTGTTGAATTTTCGTTTTACAGAAAATGCATGTAGTTTTTTCTATCTAGGAACAAATATTCTCTACGGGCTTCGTTAGGGGCTTGGACAAAGCCTGATTCGGCGATTGAGTTTTCAATTCGAAGGGATCATATAATTCTGCCATGTACTGCCAAGCTACAAGTTCTCTGATCCGCGATCAATAAAAAACGAACAGTTTCGAATGGATTAGTCTCGGGCTCGGAAAAAATTTTCAATCACATTCTGTAAAGAGTAGAAAAAAACTAGAGCAATTTGTAAAAACTTTAAACATCTTAGGGAAATAGAAAACCATGAGAATTGATGTATTTTGGAAAAATATGATTAGGATGTAATTCAGAAGCACTCATAATGATTATTGTTATTGAGAAACTCATTGGGGTGTGAGGTTATGTCGTTACAGGTGTTTAATTGCTTGACTGAATTAGTTGGAATGAACACAATCGATGCTTGGACGATTTTTGAGTCGTAGCAATAAAATGGGCATGTAAATAAATGCTGGAGGAATGAGGAACACATGCTTCAAGATGTTTAGGCCGAAACGAGCTCGAGCCGATTGCAAGAGTTATGAAAACACCGGGACTTTGTTACGAAGCCAAGGAATATTGTTGATCGAATGTGAAAAGTGGGTTTGGTCGAAAAATGTGGGATTTTTGGCATGCAGAATAGCGGAAGTATCGCCATTGAATAAGAAGGGGCTCGTGGACACGCCATTAAAGCTATGGCGGACACGTTAATTTTACTCACCACGTGAAGAGGACAATATCATCTCCGGGTGTTTCGGATTTGTTGCAATTTGGGTGACCCATCCATTGTGGCCGCGAAGGGTACCCTTCAGTTGAAGAGTTTCGCTCATCTTGCACTTTTGTGCAACCTTCAAAACCCTTCGATGTTTGCGGATTCGATCGAACGATCCGCGTCGAACGATTCGTTAAACGAGAAAGACCGGAGAAGAGACGACACGCGCGCCACGAATGAAAAAAAATGGAGTTAAACTGCAAGATGGCGGAGACCGGAAAGTGGCGCCCTCGCTGCGAGGCCGCACCGCACGATTGTTTACGAGATTTATCGAATATCGAAAGTTGACAGCAATCGATATAAACTATCGAAAATGGCCGCCGGCCGGCGCAGCTATATAGCAGCAGCCCGCTATCGCGTTTATGACATTATCATATATTATCATTATTATTACTGTTATTATACGCGTGTAGGAGATTATTCCGAACAGCTACGAATAGCTACTCGTTCGAACGGAATACATTCAATATTATCGAAGCGGTATTAGACCTTGACAACAATTACTCATCCATTGAACCGGAAAAATCAATAATAACCTACGCAAACATAAATCCTCGATCAGTTCTGACCTTTTTTTTCTACTGTTAATTAATTTTTTCACAATATCAATCGAAGACGTGCGAACATCGTGCCGCGTTATGTCGAACAACGGTACTTAAAAAAAAAACAGTTGTTTTTTTTATTTTGTCGTTCATTTAAAAACCTATGATTCACTGCAATGTCGAGGTTATGAAAAACGCCAAATTTATTACTGTGCTTCCAGCTAATGACGATAAAAGCGAAGGCTCCATCGAAATGGAAGCTGAAAACGAAAACATTGATACCGAGGAACCTGAGAAAATCTGTATCATAGATCCAGAAAGCGAAGTGAGCTTAATCATTTCCTAAATGAACAATGAAATTTGCATCATTCCAACGCAGTGAAACTCCTTGTTTTCCCCTAGAGAATTCCATTATTTAAAAAATTGAAATCCTTGGGATAATTACTTCTTATCTTTTGCATGAAATAACATTCATAACAACTCTAATCCATGAAGAATATGTTTTTCCAATAAAATCATTCTTCCTAACCTTTGTTGCCTCGTACACTGCAGTGCTAAATTCACATAAACATAAGTGAAAATGAAAATTCTATGAAAATTCTAAACATTCACATCGCTTTCGAAATTTAATGACTTGAAATTCATGATCACAGCTTATCTTTTTGTTTAAAAGAATCTTTATGGATTGTTCATATCATTACTTTGTTCAGTTGGCTCAGTTCTTTATTTCAGGAACTTGACTTCAACCATATGCGATTAACGAAACTGGAGAACCTGGAGCCACTGACAAAGGTTAAAAAATTATGTTTTACTTGGAATCTGATAAAGAAGATTGAAAATCTGGATACTCTTGGATCGTTAGTCGAGCTGGAGCTGCGGGACAATCAAATAACAACAATCGAGAACTTGGACTGTTTACTAAATCTTGAGTAATTGAGAAAGCAATATTTTGAACATTTTTGTCACATGAAATTTGACTCGATAGTAATATCCCCTGATTTTTGTTGTTGCAGAGTCCTCGATTTGTCGTTCAACCGTATCAAAAAGATAGAAGGTTTGGAGAACCTGACGAACCTTTGCAAGCTTTTCCTATCGTCCAACAAAATATCAGAAATAGATAGGATTGCTCATTTGAAAAATCTCACAAGTCTTGAGCTCGGAGACAACAAAATTCGTGAAATAACGAATCTGGATAGTCTGACAAATCTGACTAATTTGTATATGGGCAAAAACAAAATAACAAAAATCCAAAATCTCGATAATCTTAAAAACCTCACGTTGTTGAGTTTGCAAAGCAATCGTATAACTAAAATTGAAAATCTTGATGCATTACAAAAATTGGATCAATTGTACTTGTCGGAAAATGGTTTGACGTGTATCGACGGCCTGAGCAGCTGTCCCGATCTGACCACGCTCGATCTCGCCAATAATAGGATCAAAAAAGTCGAAGGCATCGATCATTTAACTGCCCTAGAAGAATTTTGGGTAAAAAAACGCAAAAATAATTTAATCCATCGCTTACATCCTTCCCCCCCTCACCCACGAGTCAGTTTTCAAACAATATCGCAAGAAAAATAAATCTTTAAGCAAAACTTTCAGAGTTATTACAAAAAGTTTGAAATTTTTTGATTTTGCCAAAAAAAATTATCCAAATTTATATATCCGTCGGCGGCGCGTACCAAATATGGAAATTGATCTATTTGTATAGTCCAACCATAAATAGGAATCGTTGGGAGAGTGGTGAACAACTGTTAACCATAAATTACGATTTTCAGGTCAACAACAATGAAATTGAGGATTGGTCGGCAGTGGAGAGTTTGGCAGCGAACAAGAAATTGCAGACAGTTTATTTAGAGCACAATCCAATCGCGAAGGATCCAAATTACAGGAGAAAAATAAAGTTGCTTCTTCCTTGGCTGATGCAGTTGGACGCGACTCTTTGCAGATGAACATGAAGCGTCGTTCAAAACTCCACTATGAGAGATTGAACAACGAAGCTGTAGAAGCTATAAACTTGTATAACTATAAGATCCTACACTTATCAACGTTTTATAGTGAATATCGATTCAAGTAAAAACAAAAATAATACCGATTAAATATACAGAATGAATTTGTACCCATAACACTATCTCACGAATGGTGTGAACAAAAAAACAAACAAAAATCGAGCAATCCACTTGACCGAGCCAAAAAAAAAAAACACAAGTGCCTCCCGATTTTTCGATTCGCTCATGTTTCGTGAAACAAGAGACTAATACCAAACGCAAAGATAGTGTCGATGTTGACATCTTTGAGACACAACAACAAAATACAAACCGTGCATTCGTGTCTCTCGTGAGTCGTGTCAAATGTCAAATTTACTTTGTACGCTATACATTGTACGCGATGAGTCACAATCGTTGACCCTTTAATCCTGTTTGAGCGATCGCTCTGTCGCCGAAGCCTTCGAGTCGTCAGGCAAAAGGCTGTCGTGCGACTGTACATGCTATTTAATAAATACAAAATTTCGAATAGAAAAAATGGCCAAAGTCCGAGTATCCACGACCAAAGCATCTCCGATCCAGAATGTCCATGGGAGAAGCATTATCCTGAGGACGCAGGTACAAATCATGTCAAATTTGCTATCACTCTGTAACGCCGTAAAAACTCATGAATGTTTTTATTCTTTTCTTTATTTATATTATATTCAATCATTTTCGTCGAGCTAATTTTATGGGAAATCAATTTGATTGGGTTGATTACGTGATCGTTAGAATAATCTTATGAAGAATCTTTTCTGCTGTTGAATCGTTTTCAAACTTGCCGCCCGCACTCGGTTCTGACGGATCAGCGATCTGTGTGGCAAAATTCATTCGTTTTTTCCTCGCGATGGCTCGTGATTCGTGACGACTGCTCAAAATTATCTGCCAATTGAAAAAAATCATTCTGCCCTTTTTTTCCAGTTGAATCCTTATGTCGATATTTTATTGGACGCACCGACGATTCGGCGATTCATGGCCTATGTATGGGCCACATTGCACGACGCGAATTCGAGATCCACGCATAATCAAACAACGGAACTTGAATTTATGAGCATTATATCATTCCGTTGAATGTCCTTCGCCTATTTTTTTTCAATTATGTTTTACGAAAGTTCGTCCTGACTGCATGGTCGATGTGGAATATGATGAATTCGTTTATTGAGCCTTCGATTTTCAAAACCTCCATTTCCATACGCGGCCATATGTGTCGTGTACGTTAGTTCAAAAGTTGACGCGAGGGTCGCACGATAAGCCAGAACTTGGTCAGGTATAATTTGAATAGAGGATCATGTACAACAACTAGGATTTGCAAGTGCATAAAAAGAGGTAGTTTTGAAGTTGATGATCGATGAGGATTGATACGGCCGGTGACTAACGTTGCGAAATCCAAATTTCTTTTATCCGTACGGTTTTTGCGCCAATAATGTACACGCCTACCAACGCGCGAGCCTAATTTTGAGAAAGACGGAAAACAATAGTGGGGAGGTGTACAATATATATGAATTGCGCGCGCATCGGCCAAAATTCTCCGGCGAAGTGCGCGTGACGTCACCGCAAGAGGCGCTATTCGCGTCGGCCATTTTGTGAGTGTGTACTCGGGGAATTGGGGGTATATATATTTGTGTTGGGAGGCTGCTGGAGCGAAAAAAATCGAATGATTTTTTAGTTTAAACCGATAGAGTAGCCCGGTATTTTCCGTATTACATGCGTCAAGTGATTTGCAAAATATAATACACAAGGTGTCGAGAATACATAAAACGTTGTTTAGATCTATACAATGGAGGAAAAGGCGTCACTAAAGGAGCTTGACCAGTGGATAGAACAGTTAAACGATTGCAAACAACTGACAGAAAGCCAAGTGAAAACTCTCTGCGACAAGGTACGTACGATTCTCGAGGATTCACCTCAACGACGTCGTTTACAAATGCCTTCCTTTTTTTTCTCCGTTTCAATTTTCATCCCTCCCCCTCGATTCTTATTACCCCCTCTTCCCACTTTGAGCACGTTTATCATCATTGCGATTCCAACAGCCGTTTTAATTGTTTAAACAAATACACATTTAAATATGTGCCCCCGAATCAAATGTGCCGGAAACCCGACGAAAACTTTGCAAATTTGGGCGTCGTTTCATACCCCTCCAACAAAAAAAAATGCCCCTCAAGTTTCATAAGGAAAATACGATGGAGTAGGGGGAGAGCTAAAAATCGGTTATTGAAATACCCAAATTCCAGCTTTGTCATTTATTTGATCAGATCTTTGATTTTCGTTCGTCCAAGAAGTTTCTCCACACACTTTGCTCGGGTGCTTGCTCTTGCATCATTGCATCGCCTTCGGCGTGATGTGATCCACACCACATATCTCAGCAATTTCACACTTTTTTCCATTTGCATTTTTTCAATGCCAATGTTCAAATAATTAAACCATGCAAGCTTCTTATGGCCCACAATATTTCTGAAAATTCAGATTCTCCAATAGTGATACAATGCATCAATTTTTCACATTTCTCTGTGGCAGCAGATTTTTCCCCCAAAATCCAAGTTTTTCTACGTCATTCAAAACCAATTAAATAAAAAATGAATTAAACATAAATAACCCCAATCAGGTAAGTAGTCAAATGATTTTCTTTGATTCAACAAAAATTAAAACCTCTTGAGACTTTAAAAGGACTGGGTGATTCATTCCTGATAAAGTTTCTATCTAATCTATTCTTGATTAGCAACACTCTTTAAAGGAAAAATAATAATAAGCTGAGCTTGGTGTTAATTTTTTAACATCCAAATCAGATTTTCCATTGGGTTATCAAAATTTATGCAATACACCATGCAAAAACCAAAGTTTTTATTTTGCTACATGCTTGCATAGAGAAATAATTCATGAATTTTCGAACCTCAGCCAATGTTTCCTCTTTAAATTAATTGTTTTCGGAATATCTTTGTCATTTTAGTTTTGTTTCAAGATTGAAGTACTTTTTGAACAATTTTCAGTCAGGGCCATTGAGATAAGAAATGGGGGCTTATAGTTTCTAGGTTATGTTGTAAGGAGTTGATGAGTAGCCTTGTATTGATTAATTTTTCCAGACTTGAAATATTGCTGGTTTCCTCTTTCAATTCGTAATTTAGCAAAAATTAATTGGGATTTAAATTCCATCTGTACTTTCTGCATAGATCTTCATTGATCTCATCCATTTATCTTCAAAAATAATTTGACTATGATAAAAATGGCACAAAGAATACACGTTCGATGAATTTCTTTGAAAAAATAGAAAAATTGAAATTTCATCGTGAATTTTGCATTTTCATTCTAGGCTAAAGAAATTTTGGCCAAAGAGTCCAATGTACAGGAAGTAAAATGTCCGGTAACGGTGTGCGGAGATGTCCATGGTCAGTTCCATGACTTGATGGAACTGTTTCGAATAGGAGGCAAATCTCCAGACACAAACTACCTGTTTATGGGCGACTATGTCGACCGCGGTTATTACTCCGTCGAAACAGTGACTCTCCTTGTTGCACTGAAGGTAATTCAACGTTCGACCTTTTGATTTATTTTCACGACATGACTGATTTTTAGAAAATATTCAATTGTCTTTGTAACCCTTGGAATTTCTAGGAACTTTCGAAATTTAAACTGAACTCAATTTTTCACTGAAATTTCTTCTAGCGACGAGTCTACTATTTATGATTTATTTGGCACTTTGTCGATGTTGTGGAATCTGAACGTTTATCATTTGTAGAATATCGAGAAAATTCTGTCGAATTAAATTGAATTGAAAAAAGTAAATTTTGTTGCATTTTTGGGATAAAAATGTTAAGATGGGCAATGTTCTGATTTGCAGGTTCGATACCGTGAGAGAATAACCATCCTGAGAGGCAACCATGAATCGAGACAAATCACACAAGTTTATGGTTTTTATGATGAATGTCTCCGTAAATACGGGAACGCAAACGTGTGGAAATTTTTTACCGATTTATTTGATTATCTGCCACTGACGGCGCTCGTTGACGGTCAAATATTTTGCCTGCACGGTGGTCTTTCGCCATCAATCGACACTCTGGATCATATTCGCGCGCTGGATCGTCTCCAGGAAGTGCCACATGAGGTTAATTTCATTTTTCCACTATTTCCCCTCGTTCCATTGAGTTCACTGTTGACACAATTCTTTTTTTTTCTCTTATTCCAGGGACCCATGTGCGATCTTTTGTGGTCCGATCCCGATGATAGAGGAGGGTGGGGAATTTCTCCACGTGGTGCCGGTTATACATTCGGTCAGGACATTTCCGAAACGTTTAATCATTCAAACGGCCTGACTCTTGTCTCCCGAGCTCATCAACTGGTCATGGAGGGTTACAACTGGTAAGACATCTTCTCAAATATTCTCATCAGTCGTTAATTGTCTCAGTACAAAATTCAGACTCTAGCGCGATTTTATATTTCTGTGAATGGATTGAAAAAATCCGTCTCCTCATGACGTCGAGGGGAAGTTCCCGGTGACCTTTCAGTTGCGCGAATCCAAGCGAGAGTAATAACTAATAATACGTACATAAACGTTATCCTCAGACATTACCGATGACTCAAAGAAAAGCAAAAGATGCACGTTTTTCTCTGACGTGACGAAAACGACGTGTAACTTTTTTGTTTCTCCGAATTTCAAGGCTCAGAAAGAGAGCAGCAGCATTTTTACGGAGCAAACAACTTATAAATCATTATAAGAGTAACGGGAAAAAGCCCATTCTCCTGTATACAGAGCGCGTCGAGTATTAATTATAAACATTCCTCGTAATCATTCGAACGCCACTAGCACAGTTTCGAAAATAAGAACTCGATTTATATTTCCATTGAACTCGCGTTTCGGTTTCTCAACGAAAATTCTTTGAAACTCGAATCAGGTCATCGGAAAAATATAGTAAAACAATTTTCACAAGCATTTTGAATATCAGTCCATAATGTTAAGGACTCCAATGAGATGAAACAAATAAATCTCTGGAGACCTTCGCTCTTAGTGGCGCAGATTGTTTCGTCTGATGGAAAAAATAAACATTCATGATAATTTACAGGTGTCACGATCGTAACGTGGTAACAATATTCTCGGCACCGAATTATTGTTACCGTTGTGGTAATCAAGCCGCAATCATGGAACTGGATGATACTCTGAAATATTCATTGTGAGTTTAAACGATAAAAGATCTGCAATGATTGCTAAATCCTTCGAAGAAGCGCATTGGTTTGTAACAAATGTGTGTTATATTTTCGTGTGCAGCCTCCAGTTTGATCCAGCACCCCGACGTGGTGAGCCTCATGTAACCAGACGGACACCGGATTACTTCCTGTAAGGAGTCGACGGAAGAGAGAAGCGGAAGAAAACAAAAAAGAACCCCGAAGGAGGTAGTTGTTAAGGTAGGGGAATGGAACGATGCCTGGCTTTATAGTGTCGCCACAGAACATGAAAAAAAAAGAAAACGATAAAGCAAAAAAAAAACACAGATAATACCTGTACTAGAAGATCGTCATGAGTGTAAGGCCTTTCCCTGAGTTGCCCTTACACGCCATAATATAGTCCCAAGTATTATATCATGGCTCACTTTACAGTGACTCTCTTTCTCCGAGCGATAAGTAAAACGAGAAAAGGGCAAAGAAAAAAAAATTAAGAAAACAAAAAACATTGGAAAATTTAACGAATAAGACGCTCTCCGTGTGCATACGAACAGATATATAAATACACTTACCTACGCATACAAACACACACACACGAACATAAACACATATACACGGTACACGGTCTATGTAGAACACATCGGCAAAAACAATGATGTACACACATACACACACACGGTACCAATTAAATTCACCTAGGACATTGAGTTTCATCATTTTCAACGCATTATCGCTTGTATTTTTTATTTTCGTGAGAGTGAACAAAAAGAGAAGAAAAGAAAATGAAAAATAAAGAAGAAAAGTGAACTACAGTGAATCCGTCAATCTGACGTGTATCAATACAATGGCAACGGTATCGTTTTTTCGGATGAAAATTCCAATGAACCTTTATTTATTACAAAAAACATAGAAAACAGAAAAAAAGTGAAATAGCCGGGGGGAGGGGGTGAAATTTCCTCGAAATGTCGAGCGGTATTTGTTCCGTGGAATATTCGTGATTGAACATGCCCATCGCGTGAAATAGCTTTTCATCGGAAGCTCATTCGAGTCGGATCGGAATAATGTTAATCAAGAAAAGCTTGAAATATTTGAATTGGAAAGGGAAACATCGTTAGAAGTAAATTTGATGCAATAGTGAGTTACTAATCCATACGATTAAACGAAAAAAAAACGGGCTTGAAAATTCATCGTTTTTTTGTCTTTCGAAGAATTCCAATTGATCGCATATTCATACGGCGCTAAGAATCGTTTATCACCGATATTTCTCGGTTGGGTTGACCACGGTTGAGCTTCAATGGACCACGATCACTTACTCAGAGACAAACAAAAGCTCCGAAGGAGAGAATAATAAAAGAGCACACGCACGAAACCTTCGCAAATTCCCTTACAATATCAACCAGTAAATTTAACCAACATTTTTCTCCTCAAATCCCATAATTAAAGATCGTCCTCATCGTCGCCTGTTCTACACGTATCAACAGCCCGAATTATAATTCGTTGAAATAACAAGGCGACGAGAATTTCCAGCTCCAAGCGTAGATCGGAAGGGCTATGGAAGGCTGATTCTATTTTCTTTCAATCATTCATCCAATTATTATTATTATTACTATATATAAATATAATTATATATATATGTATGAATATAAAAAAATACATTGCGAGAGAGATTCGAGGATCAGTGGGAGACAAACACACACTTTTGCATCAAACCTTAAAATTTAATGAAAACACGCACTCCCTAAACAAAATATTTAAAAAACAAACAGTGTACCGAACATAAATTTAATCGCGAATATTTGCGACAACGATACTGACGAACTTTTTACTAATAAAAAATAAGTATACATGAAAAAAAACAACAAACATAATAACAAATACAACAAACTAAAAGATGCTTCTGGTAATAAAAAAAAAAAACAAAAAAAAATAAAAACAAAAAAAAACCACGTGAATATTGAATATGTTATGCAAAAGCCAAACCAAACCTTGACGCGTGTGTCAAATCATTCGCAATGAAGCGTCGATACGGTGGGACAAGAAAATACTAATAACGATGCTGTATACTTTAACATCCGAAGAAAAAAACACACGTACAGATGTATCCGTAGGAGTAAGCATGAAAACAAATGGAATATATGCATACTGAATTAAAGAGAAAAACAACAGAACATACTTTAGTGCTCGTAGATTTCGCTTCCATTATAGTTGTGTGTATGTATGTGTTTGTATCTGTATATATGTACATATACATACGACACGACGAGCTAAAGGAAAGAATGTAAAGATGCTCACTCCTAAATAGAAATTCATCAAGACTGTCAATCGAAAATTTAGCTAAAAGCTAAAGCTTTCCGATTTTTCGTGGCGCATATTCGCCGTGATGATTTTCAACTTATGCAGCCTGAGCATTTTTAAAAATATTTTCTTTTCTTCGTTCATTTGATCTCTCATTTCATATCGACATGGATCATGATACGTGTATTATCTGAATTATATTAGCAACGATGAGGACCGCAGAGTAACGATCGATCGAATTTGAGTGCAAACAAAAACTTGAGTTTGGTACAATCGTGTCGGTCGTACGTAAATTAATTACACAACAATCGTAGAAGCTAGAAAACGAATTTTTGTATCTGCTCCACGTGTTATTTATTCTCTGAATTTTTCCATTCAGTGAATCTTAAAGGAGTGAAGGAAAATAATGAGTTAGCAAACTAGCGTTAATGTCCGATAATTTTAATTTTTTTAATTTCAAGGCCACTAACGTTTACTCTTCTTGTTTCTTTCAATCGTTGGTCACGTTGTCTAGTAATTTAGCTATTTTATTGTAATACCAGCGCAATTTAATTACTCGTAGAACATCATCGGAGATGAAAATCGACGTTTAGTTAGTTTCGATGTTGTGAGTATCGTCGTCATTATCATCCATCGAATCGTTTTCATTTTTATCTTTCTATTATCTCGTTTTTCATGAAATTTCTACATCACAGCAAGCTGACAAACATTTGTGAACAGGTTTACTCTGAGCAATAATTTGGTTAAACGTTTTTAATGACTAAAGAAAACATGGAAATTATAATTAACCATTGCAGTTAATTGTAATTAACAATTTGTATGGAATAACTCGTATCGCCTGCAAGAATCTTCAACTCTTCTTGCGTTGCCAACTGCCACTGTCCGTTCATTGGATAGCTATCGAAATATCTCGATTAATCTTTGAAAAAAAAAACTGAACAGAAACTTCCTTCTTCTACGACTAATTGGAAACTGTCCATTTACATATTTTAGACCGATCAAGCTTTTTCACACTTGTTCCCGCCTAAAAATTATATTTACACACATATGTCGAGGAACGTCGACGCTCATGCATTTGCGATAACAAATCTACGGTCAGCTTGCAAATTTCTAAAGCATCGATTTTCGAGAACTGAAATAAAAACTCGTCAATGCATCTGGAAATTTCGTTCGCGGAGCTATCACGTTGGCTTCGTCCACTTAGATACTACTGTCGCTCTACTGCAAACAAAAAATAACTTGGAATAAATATTATTGTATTTGGATCGATTGTTTGGTCAATTTCTCTTGTTTTTTTCTCTCTATCGACGTTCATTCTTTTTCTTTTGGCTCCATGGGTCACAATAATTCCGAAAAACGTCGTAAATATGGATAAAAATACGAAGAAAAAAAAATGGTCAGCTCTCGGATGAAATTAAAAAATGACAAAAATGTTGAGACCAAGGAGACGCTCGAAATCGTGAAGAAATCATGGTTAGACTCATCATGAAGCGTATTTCCGGTGAAAGTGTGACATAGTTATGCGACGTGACAATTCGAGACGTGAAATTTTTTTTTTTTTCGTTTATTCAAACCGTTTAATGCACAAGGGGCTCCGAGACCCCTGCGAGTAGTCACGCGACGAAGCGCATCACTATTGTCTACGGTTTCGTGACTCATACATTCAGAAAATAACTTAGAATGTGCCAAAAACAAAAACCAGTCGACGATGTCTCGGTTTCCGTGTCTGGGTCTCGCGATATTTATACCAAATTTGACATTTATTCGTCGAGTATCTTCCGATCTATAACAATTTGGTTTAATTCATATTTAACGTACAATTAATTCATTGAATAAAGCTCAATTCGTTCCCATATTTCATTTCTGATACATCCACGTCCACGCATCGTCTTTTGTACATAAAAATACTTCACAATCGATCGTTCCTTGGCGATAGACGGATTTTTATAAATAGCAGACGTTGCCCGTCCAATACAGCTCCATTTGGCGCTCTCAAAAATAGAGTCAAGCATCATTTTTTCTCCAATTCCCACAATTCTCGTAACAATACGAGATTTTTGCATTCATCGTGCAAAGAATAAATCTTTGATATTTTAAATTTCACGAGTACGCTTGAAATAACTTGGTGCCCGGAACGAAACGACCATGCGTTCAGCTTTCTAAAACTTCTAGTATCATTTTTTCAAAATCTAATATTTTTTTCCGAAACAGAATTCGACAAGCAAAGGGCTGTCACGTGATAGAAAAATATAAATTTCACGGTCTTTGAGGGACACCCAAAAACAGAATTTCAGATGGATTCTTGAGTTTGAAAGTAGGTCGCCGCGTTGGAATGGAATGCCCCAAATCCATTATTAATATTATCTTAGAATAAAGTATAAATCTCAAAGGAGAAAAAACGATAAAAATTATTTTTTCAGCTTCTAAAATAAACGGTATAATTTAATCAAACCGATTGTTGGTTTTTCTTCCTTTTTTTTGTTTTTAATTTGAATGGATAAAACAACGAACAGAAAGATTCATTTGCATCTTTCGTTCAACAACGTTTGCTTTAAAAGCGAACAAGTCATTCGTTCGAGAGATCCTCTCGTTACATTAAGACACTAGTTGAACATTTTTCAATAAACTTTTTAATATAATTCATTTCAAGAAAATGGCGTCAACAATTTTGAACGCGAGTTTTAAAAAATAATGAATAACCAGAAGTGAGGAAATGTTTCTTTACACTGAAGAAGCAAAACTGAAGACGTTCGATGACGAAGATTCTGTTTTTCTTTCATGAATTCAGTAATTATCATAAAAATGAAAAATCATCGCAATAAATAAATAAAATGTACTTTGAGGGAGTAACGAGAGCCGAAAGTTGTCTAAGGGCTACGACTAACTATTCTTAACAATTCACAAGAGGCCCCAACGAATTACATTTTTTGGCTGAAATCTCTCATGGATTTTAGGAGATAACGAAATTCTTGTGTCACTTTGCGACTACAAAATAGAACGAACGTTTCTCTAGTCTTTACAGTTTGTAATTCGCTGCTGTAATTTGTACTCAAATCTTCATTCCCGTGTCCAAGTCCAAAAGTTGTTTCATGATCTCATAAGTCGTGAAACTCACTGCTACCATCGGTATAGCACGCAGATAATTAATACTCATGCCCCGATAAAGGCCTTTGGTTATTCCATTTTCTACGTAGATCAACTTCATCGTCGATAGCATTCCAGAACTATAGAGAAATCGAATTAACAACCATATTAGACGAAAAGTCGAACTTCTATTTTATTTTTACTCAAAAACGATGATAAGAAAAATAGAGAGATTTTTCAGAGACCCAAATAATTCCGATCTGAGAATAAAAATGGAAAGTTTGAGATTTTGTGAATTGGATTATTAAGCATAAGTTTAATTGAATTACTGCGTTATGATTTTGAATAATAATTACTGATAAAATTGTTGATATTTTTTCAACTAATTTTTTGACTTGCCCATATTTGTGCGTAGCTGGATCCATCATCGCTAATTGCATTCGCCTTCTGGTGACGTCTAAGGGATAGGAAAAACTTTGAGCTACAGCACCGGCGATTCCACCGCAGAGTAATTTTGCTGGCAATGTCAGTACCAATCCACCTATTTTATGGGAGAGAGAGAGAGAGAGCGAGAAAAAGGAAACAAAATTGTAAAATTATCTGTACGTCTTTATTTTTCTTCTTGTCGTTATAATTATTTATGAGCCATTTTACAACTTCGATCTACATCTGAGCCCTTGGCAATGAATATACATTTTTTTTGAGAATCTTCTTGCACTTTTAAAAGCATTTTGTATTTTTAAGATTTTTTTCAACAATTTCCATCACGATAATGTTGAACCGTAAATATGAAATTTTCATTAATTATTCCGCAATTCGAGAAATAATTTTTCATCCTTTCAATAACAAGAGGGACAAAGACGATTTTTTCTTCGTTCAACACTCGCGTAATTGCGTTTTTTTTTTTTTTTTACAATCAGACGTAGATCAAGTTGCGAGTCTCATGTATTTTATATGTATCGTACACAATATGTAAACTTCGTCATAATGAAAGCTCTTGAGTAATTGCAAAGTGATGTCGATATTTTTGATGAATTAATGTTTATTTCCAACTCTTTATGTTTGTCATATCAATGCTCGTCGATTCTAATCTCGTCAGCGATCGAGAAAGAACATGCTTTTTATTTATCACGAAAAAGATGGCCGGAATTGAGAACTTACCAGTATTCCTTGGGCATTCGCGACAGAGTAAGTTGGGCGCATATCGCATTGAAAGGTACTTCAGTTTTTCAAACGAATAAAAGGAAAATCCTGCGTAAGGTATCATCCCGATAATCGAGGGTAGAAAACCGCGATACAAGGCCCGTAATCCACCTTCCTGAATGAAAATACAATCGGTGTAAGAATCGATGTATCTTGCGACAAGAAATATCAATAAAAGAAACAGTGGCAAATGATAAAAATTATTTAAAAATGATTAATCACGAAAACCGCGATTACAGTTAAACGATTAACATCGAACACAGCGTTTCCCGCAATCTACGAACGTAAGATAGCAAAACAAAACGGAGTCGAGTCTCGATGAGATATTCAAAGTCCAGGAATATCAGTCATTCCGTGATAAAACAAAAAGAACCGGAAATCCATCGAAATTTTTAACGCGATATCGATTGCTGCTTATAATTCTCAATTTTATAACATCATGAAAAAAACACAATTGTTGCTCATTTGCAGGCTAATAATTGTCACGTACTTCTTTAAATATCGTCACTGCTGTGTGGGTTATTCCAGTGTACACGTGCTCTCCTGTGATTTGAAAAGCGAGACGAGCTCTTATGGTGTCCAGCGGATATGTTAATAATACAGCTGTTACACCTGCGCTGGAACCTGCCACGAATTTGTCAATGTGCGTGTAACTTCCAAAAAGGCCGCTGAAAACCTATTTCACACAATTATTTATCCGTTTCATCTCCACTCTTTTTTATACATCGCAAAAATATCGAAATAATTCGGGAAACGATTTGAGATCGCGTCTTTGAATTATTTTTCACTAATATTTCAGGTGGTGATATTTATTTTCTTGTCTCGAGTTTTCCAGAAAAGGTCCATCAAGCTCAAAGTTAGCCAACTCACTTTTTTGTAGAGTTCGAACGCCGTAAATTGAGTCGCCGCATAAGGGAAAATCCTTATCATCTGCGCAAAGTTTCCTTTGTACAGTGCAATAAATTTTTCACGCTCTATTATTTCTCTCAGCCCAGAGAATACTCCTAAGATAAACATCCAATGCGTGTTATTCTCAAGATAAATAATTGTTTTTGCCTTTACACCGGATACTGCGATATGCAACTGGTTGGTTCTCACCTAGATGTTTGTAGTGAACACTGTGGGCTTGCAGCAATATTTTTATTCTGTCCAATGGAGCTACCGCCGTCTTCGAGCACATGCCGGCAACACCTACACCAAAATACACAAATAATTATCACATTCGGTCCATGAATATTGACATAACTATTTGAATATGCAACTGAAACTTTGATATATTCCACGACGTTTGAAACTTCGCTGCATTATTTTACTGCGTTTGATGCTTCATTTACAAAAAATTATGAGCCTGGAGTTTGCATCGACGCAGTGCCACGAAAATAAAAAAAAAATAAAACAAAATGATTCCCCACTCTTTCAAATAACGAATTAATTCGTGAGGTCCACCTAGAAAGGCAACAGGCAAATTGAGAAAGAAAAATTCGAAAAAAAGTGACGTATCATTATTTTTTTCTTATTTCGTGGCATTCCGTCGATGCAAACTTCAGGGTTATAAAAATTTTTGACAAGAATGGAAAACTTATTCGAAAAATACACTAAGAGTTTTTTTTTCAATTTTTTGAATGATCAACGACTAAATGTTGGAGACATTTGATTTTTCAATTGGTTAGGTGAGGTTGATTTTTGAAATTTTTCCCTGTGGACACAGGTCTTCTTAGTTATATTGCTGTAATGGTTTTAGAAAACAATGTTACTGTTTTTATTTGAATTTAATATTGACAATGATTGTTTAGCGAAAATTGAATAATGGGACTTGGAGCTTAGAACTGAATCCAAAATTAGTTCATGACTTAAAAATTCTCGTTTTTACGTCATTTTCGGCAATTTTAACGTGCCACAATAATGCTCGGACAATGGGGATAGATAATCGAAATACGCGTCGAAATGCAATAGAAAGCGGATTTGACGTGTTGAATAAAAATGCAAATCCCCGCGAAGCGACAGATACCAATTTCCTACAAACAAATCTCCGTGCCGCATCATTAAAAGCGGTCAAGCATAACTCTCACTATCCGAAAAAGATAACGGAGGAAGGAGATCAACATCATGGGGCAACTTGTGTTATCTTGAACGGAATCTACATGAATAACAATGTAAACTTACCACCGGCCAAGAGGCTCTTTGTCACAAACTCCAAGGTGTTATTGTTCTGGACTTGCAAAGCCATCTTTTCGTCATAAAGTCTTCACTGCGTGTGTGGAGGTAAAAAACAAAACAGAAATACGATATAAACTTCACGAACAGTCGTTTAGAAAGCTCTGTAGCATACTGGAGAAACCTCAAATCGCTTTCCCGCAAGATGAGCTACCGACGTTCACCGCGTGTGCGCGCCCTCCTCTCCTGAGTAGCAGTTACAAGGTCGCTGACCTTGTAAACTCTACACGAGTCTCTAAAGTCGCCTTTACGATTTTATGATGGTCAGTTGAACGGAAGAAGGGATGCGAAAAGAGGTTAAGTGTCACTGTCACACACAAGGTCCGCTAGACCCGCTAGACCATGTGTAAATACCGAACAACTAATGGACATTTTCCGGCATTGCTTGTTCTTTGAAAATTTGCATGCTCTTTTACTACTTATTTTCAACTCGACGGAAAAAAAAAGTTGTGAGTTCAAACGCATCGGATGTTTCTCTTAGCTCGCGGCTTATCATTCGGAACTTCTCAACTACGTAATCTTCTTTAGAATTACAAAAGAAGAGAAAAATGTGCTTGCTCAGCGAACGCAACATCGTTGAACGTTTTCGCCGAATTTCGTTTCCGCAACTGCGTGCGCTGATTCCGCGACACTCGCAACATGTAACCAGTAGTTTTCATTTATGACATTTGTTTTTTCTATCAACTCAGTTGTGGTTCTGATAACGTATAGGCTTGAGTATCTGGTTAATATTGATAGCAGATGTATTAACAATGCAGAGTGTGATTTGAATCGATAATATTAATGAATTATTCATAAGCGACAAAAATGGTGTACTGTTTTTTTGAATTAACCTCCAAAATATTATCGACACATATTTCCCGTAATATTTGCCAACAATCAGCATTTATTTCGGCGCAAGTTTGAGATCGAAATCTCATTTCTCGACGTTCGATACTTACGTCATCAATAGTGGTATTCTCTGTACGTGTCCCACAACGTTTTTCGACACATTTCAATAACATTGTGTCTACCGTTACAGTTATTTCCGGAAAGGCCGTTCAGCTGTTTATTTTAGCAACGAGTCGTGCCTACTGGCGCTACATTGTTGTGACTATATAACCTATCTTATTCAACGATTCATGATTCCGCCGACAGTCACTCGCTCATCATTCATGAAGCCGTGAACGACAAACGCCGCAACTGAAAATAGACGTTTTTCCATTGCAAAACGACTGGAGATCCGAAAGTGCGATGAACATGATCCATGACGTCATTCCTATGAATTTATGAATCAATTATCAAGAACTTCAAAACAGATTTTCTCTTCGAATTACGCGGTTAGAACAGTATTTATGAATATCAGCGAAATCTGCACACACGCCGCTTTGTTATGATGAATACACCTCGAGAAAAAAAACAGCAGCAGCAATTGAAGAAGGCGCTGTCGGCCAGAAAAGGCCCTGTCAAAGGACTGAGAAATGTACTCTCTCAGCCATACAGCGCACCATGGTAAACTGGCATTATTAATTTTGTCGATAATTTATCGTGGTAAATGTCAAAAATCATGAAGTGAATAATTTCATTTTTTCAAGCGTCAAAAAGTGAAAAAGTGCATTTCTGATTGTCCATTTTCCACAGGCCTGTTTTGAGTGATCAGAAGGATTGTCAATTGGAGGTGCTCTTGGCTCGGTAAGTAAAAACCATAATGTATGGTATGCTTATACGAATTTTCCATTGTCGGTGAGATTTGACGGATTAAAAAATACACAGATTTCTGCCAGGATTGAAAAGAGAAGAACGCTCGGTTCCCTGGTCTCAATTGCGGAAAATGGCAAAGGATGAGCGAAAAGCAGCCAGAAAGAAACTTTGCCCAGATACCGAGGAAACTGAAAAAGCAAACAAAATTCGGTTGGCTTGTTGGGATTCTCGATTTTGATTGTACACCATGGGCAGCTGAATAATTCATTATTTTTGTTACAGAAAACTCGTGACCTTCGGTGTTAACGCTGTTGCTCGTCTGCTGGAAAAAAACAAACTCTGCTCGATTCTCGTAGATTCTACAGTTGAGAAATTGCTCATTAAGCACTTAATCGTCATGGCTCAGAACAACAATGTACCTATTTTGTTAGTACCATTTTTGAAGATAGTCAGCCTCGATAGTATGGGTTTTGCTACAGTCACGATGGCTTTCAGGGTATGTAATTATTTGAAATCAATTACTTACGTTTTTGTCTCTGTGTGAGAAAAAAAAGTGTCTCTAAAAATAGACGAAAAAAAGGTAGAAACTCGTTTTTTTGTATTTTGTCAAAAAAAAAATAAGAATGACGATGTTTTTCCGAAACCCTTTATATTTTTCATTGCACATCGTTCTAATTATCAATACTTTTGCAGAAAAAAATAATGGCGTCTCGCACAGAATGCGACGAAGTCCACCAGGAAATTGTGAAATTAGCGAAAGCCATGGAAGTCCCAGAAAATATAACATTGACGGAAGATTCTCCGGCCACTCCAAACATCGAAGACGTGGAAATGAGCTCAGAGGAAAATAAAGCTCCGGAGACAAGTTTTTCTCTATCCACGAATGTTTACAAACACAGGACCAAACGAAGCGAACGGATATTCGTGCCACCAATCGCGAAAAAAGAATCATTGGAGACTCGTGAAAATTCGAGCGACTTTATAGCCATCGGAAAAGATGATTCTAATCCGTTTATCCCGAAATCTCTAAAAAACCAGCGATACATGGATGTTGATGTGACGGAACCCAAAGACACGAATAACAAAGCTACTTATTTACCGCTCAAAGTTAAACGCATACAAGGCAACAATAATCGTGTAAAAGCAACGAAAATATCGAAATCAAACAAAAAAGCATCACAAAATAAAAAGTGAGGATTCGAAAGAACAAATACTCGGACTGTTATTCTTTTTTTCACGTCTTTTCATATATTGTTCCATTTCTGTCGTAACCTTATCTCTCGAATAATCCCCGTACGTAAATTGGTTGATATTGTTTAATATTATATACATGTGTATATTGTACTACTTTGTACATCAATGATTTATCGCCTCAAGGAGCTGAATAAATTCTAGCCAGTCTTACGAACGTCAAGGTCGCTGAATTTTCAAGTTTAGCAATTTATACAAACTGAAATGCAATGCGTATTCACATATTTTGTAAAGAATCTTCAATCAAGAAGGTACCAGTGATAGAAATTTTGGCAAATACAGACCGATTGTGATGTCTCGTGAATTTTTTTCAATTACCTATAATTATTTATAACAAAGTCGATCGAAAGTCCATTTTATCTTTGGTACGGTGGCAAAATGTACTGCTGAATTTTCAAGCAACTTCTCGACGCCAATGCATTTGTTTTGCAAGAGTAAAAAGATTTATCAGTTATTTTCTGATATTTTGCTCGCAAATCTCCAGCGATTTTCCACTTATTATCACACGGGCAATGTCGGACTGACGGAAGACTTGAATAATCTAGTGAAGAACATAAGGCCAGCTGTACCCCCAGGAATCGAGCTCACAATGAACGACAGCATCGCTATCAATTGCAGAACCGCACAGAGTACTGTGAGAGGAGTCGATTGGAGATGTAGCGCAAAGTAAAGCGTACCGACGAGCGTAGCAAAGTACGAAAATGTGAAACATCTCCTTTCAGCTGTGAGAAGTGATTTCAAATAGCTCATCGGCCCCCATAAGAAACAGAAACTGGAAAAAAAAATCAGTGATTTTTCAAAATAATCTGTTAAGCCTCGAAGAAATTAGCTGTGATGACGTGTTCACAATAATTATTTACACACTACAATATGGACGAAATTTAGGGATCGAATTTTGGATGGAATTTTTTTTAGAGGTCTCAGTCAGGATGATTCAAATTGTGGTGGATTTTAGAGAAACTATTAGGAATGGAACACAAAATGCACTAGATCGATTTTGTAGAGGATTAAATTTGCTCAAAAAAAGCTCCTTTCAACATTTTTTTATCTGCAATGGTTTTTGTGTTAGAGCATATCAAAGGAATACTTCAAAAATGTTCAGTTTTTGATTATCAATTTGTTTATTTTAGAGCGAACTTCTTAGGTATCAAAACTAGAACGTGTAATAATAATGTGTTGAAAAAGGAGTTTTTTATGCTCCGATTTGTCAACTAACCAAACTTCAGCGGAGAAAACTAAAATTCACAATATTGATAATTTCTTAAGCAACAATCTTTCTGATACGTACCTCATTAGGAAAAAAAGACTCCCAAGGGAATAGAGCAAAGCGAATTTCCTTGCTTTCAGTAATAATACTGGGATATACATGGCGGACAAACAAAAACAGAGTATTCCCATAAAACAGCACAGCGCAAAGGCGGTTAACCTCTGCATTCTTGTCTGGAGCAAAAATAAGTGATATTTTAAATTGCAAATTGTCATTTCTGACCCATAAAACACTGAAGGGAAGGATGAAAGTAATAACGAAATCAATGGTGAAATAACAGAATGAATAATTATTGTACGGAAGTCATGAGAAGTTGGATGACAGATTGGCTTGACGTTTGAGGTTAAACACTGACCATCGTGGGACAACATTCTTTCTTCGTTTCTTGGAACCAGCTTGCCTCACCGGCCTCCTCATTCTCGCGTTTTCCAAACCATTTTCCTAACGGTGATTTCGGTATCGTCACCGAAGGCATTGATAATTTATACTGTTTGTCATTTTTATTGCTTAGAAGATATTCGTTTAACTCTTTGTTTAGATCGGCCATTTTTCTAATACATCGAAATATGTTTTGGACACGGGGAATAGATGACGAGGCACCAAACACGACTGAACTGAAGTTATAAAATAGAATGAATAAATATGATAAATGTTGATCAAATTCTTCTTATCAATAATGTTTATCCCTTTTCAAATGGAAACAAAAAAAAAAGGTCCCTAAATGTTTTCCCCACGATCCCTTCTAGGGATATTCGATAGAACTATTTGAACCTACAACGTTGTCGGTTCTTTGAAAAACAAAGATGGCCATCGGGCTCCGAACCACCGTCGACAAATACGACAGGATTCACGTCGTACGGTCCTCGTACTGAAACCTAACTTTTTTAATTTTTGTGTCGAGTTGTAATAGACTAGATAAATATGCGAAAATGCGTACGAGGGATCAATTGTTTCTTTTCAAAATATTAAAAAATGAAAAGAAAAATGTATCATACGTTTTATAACAGTAAACTTGGTCGCGATGTATGAATAGAAAGGTTGGGAGGGGATTCATACACGTCAAGCATCGCTTGTTCTATCGTTCGTACAAAAGTAGATCGATGTAAATAATTAAATTAATTTAATCTGTTCCGAGAAGTGTGAGAGATCAGTGATATTTCCCTCTGGAACGGTGACAGAGCATTTAAATAATTTTATTCTCGCGACGAAAGATATTTATGGGTACTAAAGTTCCGTGTGCGAGAGGCAAGATTGTCCGAGGCCGTTTTACAAGCGGTACCGTTCGTGGATCGCACCAGAAATTTTGACACATTCGGTCACGGTTGAATTGGCTTTCGTTTTATAAATCGAAGGAACCAATTCGACTTTTACCATGATGGGCATATTGTACGAAAAAAGGCCTCTGAAGAGGCCAAGGATTGGTCCTCCTGACGTTTATCCTCAAGAGCCTAAGCAAAAAGAGGACGAACTCACGTCGGTAAATGTCAAACATGGATTCGCGACGATGCCTCAACTTTCGGACGAGTTTGGCACTGCCAGGCATAGCAATGTTACTGCAGCCAAAGTCGGTGCTTATTTCAATGCGATCCTTGCCAAAAAAGAAGAATTAGCAACAATGCCTGACACAGGACGGAAACGACAACAAATCAATCCCAAGGATAATTTTTGGCCAGTCACAGCTCGCACTAAGAATGGTATCGAAGCATGGTTCAAAGATCTCTCTGGCTGTAAACCTCTCGTCACTCTGGCCAAGAGAGCTCCCAATTTTAATAAAAAAGAAGAAATATTCATGCTGCTCTGCGAGTACCAAGTTCCCATGCTCAGAGCCGCTTGGTTTATCAAACTAAGTTCTGCTTACACCGTCGCCGTTTCAGAGGCTAAAATTAAGAAGAGACAACTGCCTGATCCCACTACAGGTAAACATTTATTCAAGCTTCTACTTTTGTTATGAACTTAGTTTCCAAATATCATAAACGATCATTGCGCACAATAATTCCCATTAATGAAGAAGCCGACTTTGTAGTTGACACATTTGTTATTTCAATTTGTATGCCCATGCTATTTTGTAAATTGAACATTCATCAAATAATCTTGAATAACTGGTGTAATAATGTTCCAATTTGGTCGGCAGAGTTTGAATGCTCAACCTGCTCCAAAAAATTGACGTCAATCTCCTAACGAAACAAAATTCGATTTTCATAGAACTTTTCTCTTTTTTTTTTTTCATACAGAATGGACTGGCACTCTTATAAAGTTTTTAAAAGATCAGCTGTCTAAAATCCAGGAATACTATCATTCGAGCAACATGAATAGTAATTCGTCGAATAATACGAGCAACGGGACATGTACAACGCCGACGAACAGTAGCACCAACAATAGTAGCAGTAGCAGTAACGGAACGGTGAATGTTCAGCCATTGACACCAAATTCGAATCCACAAACAACACCGACGAGTTCCTCAACTCCTGCGAGTGGCAACGACGACAGCAAAGTGGCACTGAAGCAAGCGCTCAAGCAATGGCATTATTGCATACAATTAGCAAAATATATGTTTGAAGAGGGTCTATTGGATCGGCAAGAATTGCTGCAGTGGATTCTTGAGTTGCTTGACAAAATGCGATCGGCACCGTCAGAGGATGGGATCCTGAAGCTTCTGTTGCCTCTCGCCCTTCAATATCTCGAGGAATTTGTTCAATCTGAGCTTCTGGCCAGAAGACTGGCTTATCTTTGCTGCAGGAAACTCGCGCACATGTGCAGCAACATTGACCCGAGCCTAGTCGCTCCTGCCAGTCCTGCTGCCTCAACGCCCATAAAAACAGAAACTTCCAACGGAAAGGAACAAGCTGCTGTCGTACCAGCTCAACCGAATCCCCTCACCATTGCCTTCAACGATTACCTGAGCTGTCCACATCACAGAGATGTTATTTATGCCCTTTCAACGATAATTCAGGTAAGGGAACAATAAAATATCACGTTTGTTTTTTCAAGTTTTTTTGAATTTTTGTCCATAAAATATGGATAAAAAATTAAGAAGCTTCTTAATGTTACAGGTAATAACGTTAGAATGTCCAACAGCTCTGGTATGGAATAGCGTAGGCGAGGGTAAAGCTCCCTCTCTTCTGAATGGTTCGCCCCTCGATTATTTGTTATGCCCTCCGGCTGCGCTGCCTTGTCCACCAGCGAGTGCATCGAATCCAACGATGAAGCAATTGAAAGGTGCACAGGAAAATATACGATTGCGATCGCAGGCTGCCGAGGGGAGATGGTCTTGTGACAAATGGCAGCAGAGCAGTGCTGGCATGACGACGACCAAAGTTTTAGCGGCGCTCGATGCTCTCGATCGCCATAGTTTCGATCGAATGGACGCGATCAATTCTCTCGACACTCTATACGCTAAAATATTTACAGCATCGCCGCGCGAAGCCAACACTTCGACGTCGAGCACGCCGTCGAACGAGCGTGAAAACACAAAAACCGAATATAATCCCCAACAAGACTCTGCGGTTGTTGATATTTTGTGCGAATGGGCCGTCAGCGCCGAACGATGGGGAGAACATCGAGCTATGGCCGTTGCCAAATTACTGGAAAAACGTCAGAGCGAAGCGACCGGTGAAAATAACGACATCGACGACAAAGACAGCATTTGCAGCAACGGCACTCCACCTGGCTTACCTATTTTTCAACCCTTGCTCATGAGATTTCTCGATATCGATGCTCCTGTTCAAGACAATTCCTCGCCACAGAGCAAAGCCCAATTCACCAATCTCGTTCATCTCTTCTCTGAACTCATTAGACACGACGTTTTTTCTCACGATGCTTACATGTGCACCCTCATTTCGAGGGGAGATCTCATACAAGGTACGTCTGAAAACCCCTCTCGAATAATCGAGATTTTATGCCCAGATCGATTCGCATTTTCCCCGAACGAACGAAGCGTTGCGATTCCATTTTTTAACGATGTCTTATTTCCACAGGTCCTGCAGCGAGTAAACCCGGGACTCCAAATAACAGAGAGCCCATCGATGAGGACAGTTTGTTCCCGGGTATAGACCTCAAGCCTCCGAAATTGGAGGTCCCCGATCATGGGAGAGCGATGGATTACGACGACAGTAAAATTGACGACGATCTCGATAAACTTTTGCAGCACATCAAAGAGGACCAACAAAATAGCATGGATGCACCTGATAGTCCAAAAGACGATGCTCTCGGTGGTCACGGAGCTCACGAAGGACTCGATTCAAAAACCCCCTCGAGCCCTAGTCGGCATTTATTGTACACGACACATTTTCCACTGCCACAGGTTAGCTTCGCCGCTCTTAAAGTTCGTATTGTCCGCACGAACAAATTTCGATGGAGAATTGATAATTAACACTTTTTAGGATGAGACTTGCAGCCAACACGATTGCAATCAGCGTCACGTCCTGCTTTACGGAGTCGGACGCGTGCGCGACGATGCCCGTCACGTAGTGAAAAAAATGACAAAAGAAATTTGCAAGCTATTCGGCAAGAAATTCAGCATCGACGTTGCGGAAGGCGGTAAAGTGAAGAAACACTCGAGAAGCGAATTCAATTTCGAAGCGATAACTCAGAAGTTTCAGAATCTGAGCTATGTCGATCAGCACGTTGTTACGTGGCAATGCGCCACTCAGGTTATCGAAATGCTCAATACTTTTGCTCTCGCTGGATCGTCGTACCTTCCGGTACAAGAACACGTCGCTTTTCTCTTCGATCTCATGGAACTCGCCTTGAATATTTATGGATTGATAGACGTGTGCATACAGATACTCAAAGAATTGCCAGAAGTCGAGGCCCAGCTCGGTGTACGTAACAGCCATTTGGTCAGGAGTTACACGACGAGCTTGAGTTTGTATGTCGTGGGGGTTCTCAGGAGATATCACTGCTGTCTTTTGCGTGAGTAATCAACCAATTATGCATCGATCTTACAATCAAATTTGTTGGTAAATGGGACTTCATGTTTACGTTAATATTTCAGTGTCTCCGGAACAAACGACAGCAGTATTTGATCTTCTCTGCAAAGTCGTAAAGCACGTGTCGAATCCCAGCGATTGCAGTTCCGCCGAGCGTTGTATTCTCGCTCATCTTTACGATCTCTATTCGTCGTGTTCGCTGTTGAAAACAAAACCTCATGGTGTCGAGCCGTTCAGTAACGCTTATCCGAAGATTCGAACAGCATTGTACAGCGCTCTGCAACCAACACCATCGAACCACGTTTACAATGCGCAATTTATGTTGGAAGTGTTCAACAGCCCGAGACGCGGAGGGAAAATCGAGCCTCAGTGGCCACGACAACTGAATGAAACCCCGGCGAATCGTTACAGTTTTGTGTGCAACGCAATCGTCGCCGTATGCAGCGAAACTGACAATGACAAACTCAACGACATTGCGATCACTTGTGCGGAACTGACTGCATGCTGTAATTCTCTGAGCGCCGAATGGCTCGGCGTTCTCATGGCTCTTTGCTGCTCTTCCAACAGTTCGGCATTTTATATCGACGTTCTCAATCAAGTGGACGTCCAAGATTTGAGCATTCACAATTCATTGGCGGTATTCACTTCCATTTTAATTGGTAAGTTTGCCGATGGTAAAAACTTCGTTCTTGGTCACTGTTTCGAATTTCAAGTTGGAAATATCTGCAGGAAAAATGACGTATCGAATAATTCAGAACCGGAATATTCCTTCGGAATGTCAAATCAACTGACAAAAAAATAAAATTTTGTTTTTTTTTTGTTTCGTTTTCAGCGCGACATTGTTTTTCCTTGGAGGATTTCGTCGTCCATATAGCGCTGCCGTCTCTGGTGAAAGCTTGTAACGAGGGTCGCGGTGATGCTGACACCGAAGCCGAAGCACGTGGGCGTTTGACTTGTCATTTACTTCTCCGTCTGTTCAAAACAGTCGAATGTCCGCAGCCGTCTCTGTACTCCGTTAGTACCAGTCCGCATCCTCTACCAAGTGGGAATCCTCGCGGTTACAGCATAAAGTTGAGCTGCGATCGGCATTTGTTGGCTGCGGCTCATAATAATATTCGCGTCGGACCAGTTCTCGCGGTTCTCAAAGCCATACTCGTGGTTGGAGACGCAACCGCGGGTAAACAGCCACCTAAGAAACCGGACGTGCCGATGGTGCACTCGGGACAAGCTAGTGGACCGGCGAGCGTGGGTGGAACTGGCTCGGGACCTGGGGAATTGTCGATAAGTCATATTCTCGGTACGAGCGACATTCTCGGAGGTGGTGACGACCTGGGACTCGAATTGGCAATGTCCTCGTCGAGCAGCAGCGCTGGCATCGCCACGGAAAGCGTAAAAGGGCTCTCGGACTTTGCCCAGCACGTATTACGACAAATATGCAGTCAGGAATGGGTGCTGGAGAGATGTTTGCAAAATCCTGAGGAACTATGTCACCCAGACATGCTCCTTGATAATATGTTGACACCCCGCCAAGCCCAGCGCCTTCTGCACATGATATGTTACCCCGAAACGTCCTTGGACGCTTTCCACGATCAGCGGACACACATAACAAGCATACTCGAGAATCTCGAACAATGGAGCCTTCGCATGTCCTGGCTCGATCTACAATTAATGTACAAACAGTTTTCACCGTCTTCGAACGATCTCTCCCAGTGGCTCGACACTGTTGCAAAAGCAGCGATCGACGTCTTCCAGTTGAATACTCTCTCGGGAAAAACTGACAAACGTTCGGGTTCCATTTGGCTCGTTGCACCGTTAGTCTCCAAATTACCTTCCGCTGTACAAGGCAGGGTGCTCAAAGTAGCTGGACAAGTTCTCGAGTCAGGAAATTGGTCGAAAACGGCTGGTCGCGAGAGAGGACGATTAAAATCTCCTTCGTTATTCAATCACCAGCCTTTTCTCTCGTTGGTACTGACTTGTCTGAAAGGCCAGGACGACCAACGCGAAGGTCTCTTGACATCTTTGCACTCTCAGCTTTCGCAATTTCTCACTACCAGCAAAGAAGAGAAAAATGCTGGTTCGGAAGATCCAAAAGGTCGAGAAGTTGTTCAGGATGCTCTGCAATTACGATTCAGTCTCGTCGGCGGTGTTTTCGATACAATACAGAGAAATACAACCGTCACGACTGATTGGGCTATTTTGCTTGTGCAACTTGTCAGTTACGGTGTCATCGATCTCAACAATAATTCCGAACTTTTCACCACGGTTATCGATATGCTAGCCACACTCATACATTCCACTCTCGTATCGGACTCGCAATCCGAAAAAGACGAGAATAAAAAACACTATCAGAACTTGATGAAGAAATTGAAGAAGGAATTGGGCGATAGGAATTCGCAGAGCATACAATTCGTGAGACAATTGTTGCCTCTGCCCAAAGTGACGATGGAAGTAATTGCATGTGAACCGGTTGGATCCCTGACGGATACGAAAGGCAACAAGATCGCGGGTTTCGATAGCATCGACAAGAAACAGGTGAGAAATTATGAGGTCCGATTGTATGTTTAAGGCCAAGGCTCACATCGTCTGAGCGGCCTAAGTTCGAGATTAATAGCTATATGCGAAAATCTTAATCGAACTGGTGATCAGCTCGGTCAGTGTGCGCCTCGGCCTTAAACACCACAATAAAAAAACTCATTTTTATCGAGTATAATTGTTTTAGGGGTTACAAGTTTGCGATTCTCAGAGGGTTTCGGCGTGGGAATTACTCGAAGGTCATAAAAATCCGGCTCCTCTATCCTGGGCCTGGTTTCGTGCAGTGAAAATCGAACGGAAACCACTGACCTATCAGAATGCCCAGAAACTTCTTCGCTATCACACTCACAGTCAGATCAGACCAGCGAATCATTATCTCGATCCTCCGCCTCTTCCTCCCGAGGATCTCGAGCCCGATAAGAAAGAATCGGAACCAGGAAAAGCAGATACACCGATGAGCGTTGATTCACCGAGTCGTAGCGCTAGCGGAAGCGTAACAGGGACTACCGGGACAACGACTACTGGAAAGGGCAAAGCCATGAAACCTCGAAGGCATAGGAAGAGTAAAAACGCTGTAACTCCAACGGCACCCGTGCCACAACCAATTCCGGTAAGAAACTACAAAAAGCAAATTCCGCCAAGTAGGAATGTGTAGAAATTTTTCTCATTTCTTTGCTCAATTTTATTTTGAAAAATGTCTTGACGAGTCGCCACGATATTTTCATAGCAACAGGCGCCAGCACCGATGCAACAACTTCCATACGGTACGCCGCAGCAACAGCCGCAACCGCAGCAGATGCCGCAGCAAGCACCGCAGCAACAAGCACAACAGCAACAACCCCAGGCACAAGTTGCTCAACAGGCTGGACTGTTTGCCGGGCAAGCTCCGCAGCCGCAACAGCAATGGTATCCGAATCAGCAGGGGCACACTCCTCCCCAGCAATACGGATACGGTCAACAGTTGCCACCAACGCCGGTGGGTGGTCCGCGTTACGAGCGTCCTGGCATGAACAATCAGTCGAAACAAGCTTTGTCAAATATGCTGCGTATGCGAGTACCGACGAATCAATTCATCGGTAATCAGCAACAACCAAACGCTCCACCGGTTGCGGGCCCAGGAGCTTTCCCAGGAATGCAGAGACAATTCATAAGGCAACAGCTGAGGTCGCAAGCTCACGGTGCTCCCGGCATCAGTCCGACCCAAGGAATGTTCCCCCCTCAGCAGCAACAACAACAAGCAATGTACCCGGGCATGCAGCAAGGAATGAATCAAAATTACGCCGGTTATGGCGGACAACAAATGATCCCGCAGCAGCAACAAGCTGCTCAACAACAACAAGTCCAGCAACAGCAACAACAAGTCCAGCAACAGCAGCAACAAGTCCAACAACAGCAGCAACAACAAAATCAACAGCAAGTTCAAGCTGCTCAGCAACAACAAATTTTACAACAACAGCAACAGGCACAAGCTGTTCAACAACAACAAGCCAACATGATGACTCCGCAACAACAGAGCATCATGTTCCAAAATCAACAACAAATGATGGGCACACAGAGAGGACAAGAGTACATGCAACAACAACGCATGCAACCCGGTGCTGCCAGACCTCCTTATCTCCAAGCACCTAATGTCACCATGAACACCATGGGCCCCATGGGAGGAGGTGTCCAAAATCAACCCGCACCACCTTATCGACAAACCGGTGGAAAACCCGGTCCTGTTGGCGTTGGTAATGTCGGTGCTGCCAATGTTGGATTACAACCCAATCAACAATTTCAACAAGTACGCACATTCGTTTCAATTATTTTCCTTCTCTATACCAAAATGCTCACTGTCCCTATTCCATTCCGCCGGTGATTCCATTAAAGACGCTGTAACAGGCGGCCAGTGCGAGAGGGACATCAAAAAAGCATATTCACAGTTTTCTCAGACACATTTAATATTTCAAGGGATACAAAAGTTCGAGCTCATTTTACAACGAAGAAATCACGTGCAAGTTTCGAGTTTCCCGAGCAATTTCCTAAACATCAGGGCAGCCAGTAATTTCATATTGTTTTTCGTTTCAATTACTTCGATTTCTGTCTTTGCGTGTTTTGGGAACGAGCTAAATCTGTTGATTTTTTATCTCGAGATATTTTATCGCGAATAACCACGTGGCATCGGTTCTGTTGGCATCCACAATTTCAATACCATAAAATAGAACAAAATGCTCGGTCAAAAGATGCAAACGTTCAATGTACGTGTTTTTTTTTCAGCAAGCGATTAACCAACAACGTATGCGACAACAAATGCTCGCAATGCAGCAGCAAGCGCAACAGCAGCAGCAAGTACAACAGCAGGCCCAACAAGCTCAGCAACAGCAGCAACAAGCTGGATCAGGAGGCCAACAACCAACGCCGCAACTCGTGGCTCATCTGCAAAGACATCTCAATCAACCGCCCCAGCATTCTTATCAACATCAACCTCCGCCGTATTAGTGAGAATTACGGGCGTCAAAGACTTCCTTGTAAATTTAAGAATAGATCATTTTTCTACAGGAGACTCAAGTTTTTCTCCGACAATGTCTCAATGACCATTGTCTATTGGTATCGAAAGTTTCGAGTTGTAAATATGTTTTAACTCGTGAATATCGCCAGGCGTGGAGACGTCCGGGTCAATGGTGGAAAACGAGAACGTTCAAGACTCCCGAAAGCATCGAGTGACATTATTATTATTATTATTGAATGACTTGACGGATATTGCAGTTTTACTATCCATAGCAGCAGCGCACGATTAATCTTATAAATACTAAATACTTGTTTCTTTCTCCCCCGTTGTGGCAACAAGCACACTGAATGACTCGCAAGCAAAGCACGCTCGTTCGATTACATAAATTAACTTTGTTTTATTCATACAAATACAAACATATACAAGTTTATAACGAATATGTGCAGTACGAAAGTTTAGACCAATCGAATATTTTTACAAAGTATAACTCTCGGATGAAAGTAAGTGTGCATGGTTTGCCCGCATGACTTTGTGCATATTGATTCTTCAGGTTTCCGGCACTTTCCGGACGTTTTACCTCGGGCTCATGACTCGATCTGTTCCCACGAGTTGTAAATACTCTCCGACACTCGTGGGCTAGTGATTATTATTACACTTCTGTATAAACAAAAAAGAATAAATCAACTTTTATAATCAACTTTCAACGACAATCAGTTGCAATCCTTGATCCCCATTTTGGCATCTTCCGAATGTCCAATTCAGACCTGAGGTGAACTCTGGAAAATAGATTAAACAGAAAATACAGTTTCCTCGAATATTGGCTGTCTCATCAGTAAATTATATTGTTTCATCCATGCGGTAATAATTTGAAGCAATTTTGTGGTATTTTCAAAGATTTTAATTTGAATGTGTGCTCACCTAATTTTTCTAGATCCCATGGAAAATATTTATGAAAACTGGATTTAAAATTTCCTGGTCGATTTCCTGATAGGACGAGCGTTTGGAACAATTTTCACTATGGAAGAGAAATTTTCCATCAGTGCAAAATTATAATTTATCTACACGATGTTCTTCATTTTTTAATCTTGCCTCATCTTTGATTTGACATCATGTGACTTGCAAACTTTGCTGACCGAAACTTGTGGAAGTTGTCTAAAATTTTAATGATCCATCAACTCGGGGACAAATTGTTTAGATTGTGTCTGCTCTGCCGATGCGGAATCTCTTGCTTAAGATATTCCGTTATTTTTCGATCAGGAAGAGCATTTTTGGATGTATCGCAGGAAAATAGGATTGTCCGTTAACTCCAACGGTAAACCTGAGTAATACGATATTGCAGAAAGCAACTTCCATCTAGCTTTTGAAAACAAGTTCGTTTGCGAGTCTCAAACCTTTTACTGAATAATCATTGGCCGATTATCATCGATCCAGTGAACAATTGTTATTGATCGATAATTGTATTAATTCAAGACGAAAAACGAAGATCGTTCTATCATGGAAAATATTTTTCTTCAGTTTTACAATCAACAATAGTACGAAAACGAAGAAAAACTTACTCTTGTGCCCTTCAAAATTGCTCCTTCATCGAAAACGTGTAACTCCGAAACGCCGGTCCATACTTCCCGTCAGCAAACGCTTTCGTTCTGCAGGTAGGTTAACGAAAAGAATTGTATCAGGGAGGTTATTAATTCGAATATTCCATTTGGATTGCCTGTCCATTATAACCAGAAAATTTTGCTTGCGACATTACCTGTTCTTACAGTGATGTCCATCGCACACAGTTCTACGCGGAAAAACGGTCGCACGAACGAACTCCGCGTCTTCTTCACCGCCATGCTGCTTTTACTGATTACGCGGGAAAATATTTAGTAGCGAATAGCGAACCGAACGGCTTCGGAGCGCCAACGGCGCTTGCAGGAAACGTGTGCGACATTTGCGACGAAAAAACGAAAAAGTGTCTGGCCGCTGGCGTTGATTCCGGAGATTGGTAAACCGTAAACGAACAACATGAACGTTTGATCCATAAATGATCACAAATTCAATCATGCGAGTCCTTGCGGAATAGTGTTTACAATATCGATCGACCTGGACGATAGTCTGGCCAAGTGGTGTTTCCGAAACTTTGACGATTTGTCGAGGAAGTGTTGTCAAAATAACAATATAATGGACGATACCGTTGAGTTGAGTTACCACGATTGTTTGTTACGAAAACACGATGTGGATCTGCTGAGAGGATCTCACTGGCTAAACGACGCCCTAATCGGATTTTATTTCGAATATCTCCAGCACAAACACGACGATTCGCGTGAAGGAAAACCAGAAACTTTGTTTATCAGCCCAGAATTAACCCAACTTCTTAAACTTACGGAACCTCAAGATTATTCAGCTTTTTTCGAGCCCCTCAACGCCAAGGAATGCAATTATCTTCTATTCCCTCTAAACGACTGTGAAAGCAGAGACGCTGCAGGTGGTTCGCACTGGAGTTTGCTGGTATTTTCGAAAAAGGAAGGAACCACGATTCATTTTGATTCTTGCAGAGGAGTCAACAGAAAATCTGCTTCTCAGTTTGCCAGTAAAATAATGCATTATTTTTTGGGTTCGAACAATAAAAACTTTGTGGAATTCCCAGATTGTCCTCAACAGGACAACGGCTATGACTGTGGCCTTTTTGCTATTTGCTTTGCCGATGTGATTATAAGACAAATAGCCGACGTTCATGAGATAAAAAAGTGCAAGTTCGACGGTGTCAAAAGCCTTGTCAGAACCAAACGAAATGAATTGTTGGATTTGATTCACGAACTTGGAAATAAAAAACTAAAATAAATTCAACTGACCAGAATAATTTGTATATTCTTGTATTTGACATTTTTTCACTTACAGGCACACCCTATTGATATATGTTCTGTGTGCACAGAGATGATCATGAAATAATATTTTTTATGCAGATTATAGCAAATGTTTAACAAACGATCAAAAATAAAAACGAACATTTTTATTTCTTGTCTAAAAAACGCGTATATTTATTCCAATGTTTCGGAAAACCGTGACGGAATTTTTCAAGCAAGATAATTGGATTCAAAATTTATTTCCCATTGCCCAACGTCGAAAAACTTTCCACAACGTTGTGACAAATGACAAAGCCAAATTGCAATAAATCTCTCGTAATAACCGCGGCAAAACATGAACAGTCAGCATTTGTAGACATTTTGAAAATACGATAAAAGTTCACTCCGTTTACCTTTAGATGGAAACTACAGATTTGACTAAAAAAATGTCTCGCAGCATCCAATAGATGTCGACAGTGGTTGGTTTTGGTAGTGGGAAAAGCCACGAGCGTGATCACGAGACTTCAGAATCGGACGCGTTACGAAACCTCATAATGTAGTTCTTTTCTATACATATATTTTTTTTCTGTTGCCAGTTACGCCGCTTGCCCCGCGCTGGCTGGCTGTTCAAGAGCTTGTGGCAGTCGCGTTTTCGTGCGTTTCCCACGATATGCTGCTGACGTTCTGCGTGTTCAGATCACCATTCTATTTTTTATATTTCACGTATGTTTCCGCATCAACCGAATCTAACGATTTTCAATAGTGTCAAGTACAAGGAGAGTGTTTGCGGACGCACCAGCCGAATAGTGCATTTCAATAAAAATAAAGGACATCAGGAAGGAAAAAAATATTGTCACTTGATGAGAGCCGGACAAATCACTGTCACGTGCTGCTGTCCTAGGTAAGCGAGTCTCGAAGGCCCTTTCGAATCCTTTCACGACTTACAAGTCATCTACTTCTGTATATATACAATCAGCTTTGGTAGTCGCTTTGTTTCTATTCGAGCGCAATAAAGTCCGCGTGGCAAATGACTTGACAGCCAGTCAACATCTTTTTTGTGGTTTTCGTCTTTCACTTCTTTTTTACCGATGACGTCCGTTCGGCGTCGTAAAAATAAGGACAAGTAACGTCGCTGTCTTTCAGACTTATTGTTTTTATACAAATTTTATTTCCAGTCTCAAATATTCTCACGTTCCGTTTCGTATGTTTCGAAATCAATACGAAAAATTACCGATCCGAATTATCGCATTTTTACTGGTGTAAAAACTTGAAGTATGTCATTACGACATTGTATTATCTGTTACTACTGCGAGAAAAAGCGCGACTTCAAAGTCTTCGTAACTCGCGGAAATTTTGAAAACTTTGTTATCAGTTATTCAACGAACAATTTCGAGAGGCGAAAATAAATATAAACAAAAAATAAACATCGGCTTCCTCAAGATTGTATCTTTGACTCGTACGACTCGACAACTCGAGAACGGAGAGTCGAAAGTTATTAAATGTGTCTCGAGCTTTGATTAGAATATAAATACGAGCTCAGCACAAATGGCACATTGATGATGCACGATGCATTCATAAAAACACGTCCTTGTGGGGTGGTTGGACAGTTCTGAAAATAGAACGCGGGTAATACAACCCAATCGATTTTTTCCTCGTTCCCGGATAGAAGAACTCGTCTCTCTTTCTTTCTTGGCTGCGAAATAGTTACGGCAATGTAAAACGAGCGGTAAACGTTTTAATCGAATTTAATCAGAGACTACGAATAAACACGATTGCGGCAGCGTGAATTTCTTGTTCTCGGATTGTTATGCAAATATTCTCTTGCAACATATACATTCACTTTCACTCTCGCTCGCGTATCTTTCAATATTAAAACAACAGTGTAGATAAAAATATATTTCGGACGACAGTACAGTCGCTGAATATTTCGGCGATGCTTTTATTTTGAAAAATTAAAAATATACTCGAATCAATTATTAAATTTTATCGAAAAAATGTTCCGACGATTCAGGAGGATGTTTGACGAATGGTTTTTTTTCGTCAGTATTATTTACGATTATAGGACGATCTATATGAGACACAAAGCGTCCTCGGTCATTTTATTGATTCTGTATTCCGTGGCACAAACTTTTCAACTCTCTTGCCACTTTCTCCTTCCCTCTCTCTCTCTCTCTCCAAGCAATTTCGTCAAATTTATAGATTTTCCTCGACGTCAATTACAAAGTGCAGGAATCTGCTGCAGTGCAGTACGAACCTTTTTTTTTACCTACCAAGTCGCGAGACTACTATAAATCCATCGATCCGTTGTTATTCACGTTCTCAAACATCGGCACGAAAGCTGCCTGCAAATAACGATCAGAGGACTGACCTAGGTTCGAACACGTGCGCTATCTGTGCCAATCGATGACCGCCCTCGACCCTTTGTCCAAACATTGCGATCTGTAATTTCAAGGTTTTAGAGAAGGAGGAAAAACTTTTCAATCACCAACTCTGACAATCCAATTTTCGTTTATCAGCGAAATAATTTTCGTGCTCAAAGTTGAGAATAAAAAAATAATAAACGATTTCATAAATAATGTGAAAAATTGAGAAATATTTTAGACTTGAAAATATGAACATCGGGGGGAGATATAAATGAGCAATAAAAATTGACAAAAGTAACAAAACCGGATGAGTTCGTCGCGTACAGAAAGATAGAAATGTTTTGAGACACGCGCTTATCTTTTCGTTATCGAGTTACATCGATTGGACATTATCGATTCGACTCTTTTTGTAAATAAAACAGAACAAGGTAAAATTTCATTTTCAAGTAAATCGTTGAAAAATAAAAAAACATTTTTTCGCTTAAATTTCCGATTTGGCGCGAAGATTATTTCAATCGAATTGATGAAAAAACAACGTGCATGGGAAAATATGCGTGGAAGGCCTAAACGATCATTTCATTCGCAGTATAACGGAACGTGTACTCGCTTCCGTTAGATCTCAACCATTATCCAGAAAAAAGCGGAAGTTAAGGAACGTTTGCCAAGAGCAACGAACCTGTGCTCTACGATTATATGGATAGACCAAGCCCGTGAGACTATATGAAACAGTCGAAAGTATATCATAGATGGTATCGCGACGAAAACATGCCACAGCAATTTTTCTTCCTTAAAGCGTTACGACTTTCGTAATTTTATCGATCGCAGTCACACCCATGAATTTCATTTACAAATTACTTTGAACATTTTTTAATCACGAGTGAAAAAAACTTTTTATTCCATTAAAAAGAAAAAAAAAGTCTTTTTTTTTCTTCAAGTTTTTCCGGTAACGTTGAGTCTACTTCGATATTTTTTTGTGTTCCGGCAAAAAATAAAAATCATAAAGCTACTGGGTAGCCGACGGTTTGCACGATATCTTGACAAGTTTGACGTTCGGCCGTGCTCACTGAATGCAGTTTTTTCTTAAGCCCGTGAACATAAGGAAAAATTTTGTCAAAGGAAATAACCGGATAAACTTTGTCAATTTTTTATTTCATCGAAATGAAATTACATCCAATAGATATATTTTTTCTAAAATCTACAATGCATAATCGAGTGGAAAACGAATTCATGAAAAAAAAAAAAAAAGATTTCATTAAATATTCGTGTTTTTTTCGAAAAATATGCATTTCATACTTAAATTGAGAAGAATTGAAAATTTTCCTTGACGTTTTCTTAATTGATGGAGCGCTGCGACTATGAGTGGCCTTGAATAAACATTATGCGATTCATTTGGTGATGCCGTCACAATCACAAATTCTCAAGTACATTTGACACACGCAGTTACGAATAGTGCGTAATGAAATGTGTGGTAATGTTCAGTTCACTGTGTGAACTCGAGCGATTGCCCGGACGGAACTCGTTACCTGATTTGAGTCCAGCTGCTACGCGAGAATTTCTAATTATTGCAATAGAATTGCAGAAAAGGATTTTTTATTCACCGCTCGTATGCTCCACGTAAGCAAAGTTCAAATGGTTGAAATACGAGTTCTTATCATTGGAATACGACTCACTTGATTATTTAGTAATTGCAATAATCATCGAATATTCGTTTACGTTCACTATGACACACAGTCGCGATCTATAAGAACAGAATGGAATTCACGTCTGGAGTTGATATCGACATTGCTGGGCTTTACTCTCATTTTTCACTTTTCACATAAATTTTGCGACCATTTCACTTTCGTGGAATCAAACATTCCGCACAATTTTCCATTCTTTATTTAAAAAACACGAACAAATTCCTGTTTTCGTAGAAACCTCGGTATCTGCGGGACCATGACGTTACTGCCAAAAATACTACGACGCGAGGTCTAGGATCAATCATCTGATTCACAGTCAAACCTATTTCGCTATAAAAAAAAGATAACTAAGGCCAAATGAAAAGTTATTAATATTAGTTATTCACTCAAGAACCACTCAACGGATTCCCATGAAAGTTTCACACGAATGAAAATGATAAATCAAAAGAAGATGTAGGCTGCATAACATTCCCATAAATTTAAATCGCGATGCAAGTAAATTGTAATCGTCGATCCCATGCTGAAGCTGAAAAATTTACCGGAGATTGGATGTGCAAATAAATAAAAATCGGAATAATCGGAATAAATCGGATCGAAAATATAAAATCGGAAGTGCCATTTCAACTATAATAAAATTTTTAAAAATGTATATATAAGTGGGACTCCAATGCGAAAGAGGGAAAAAATAAAATAAAACTTATTCCGTAATTATTGAACATTATGCTTTATCTTTCCAATGTGCCGGCAAAAGCAAAAAATTGTTTTGAAAATGAAAAGGCTATGGGCTTCAGACAGAAACTCACTAAGTGTCATACTGTTCGGACAGCCATAAGTGAATTTTGCAAATACACAAAGAATTTTTATTAATCGGACCATCTATCACGGGGCTAGTAGCGTTTGTTAAAAAAAGCTCGCGACATGCGTTGGCATAACTGTGAAAAATTTGACAATGTCACAAGTGCACAATAAAATAAAGTGCAGTGAGAAAAAAAATGGGCGAATGAATAAAAACGCTTCATAATTGAATGAATCGAATACTGACTGTTTATTGTAATTTCAGGCTCGAGTAATGAGCTGGACGAATCGTATGGCCCGTCACGGAAGCGAAAGAAGTCTTCACTCATTGTCAACGATGAATTCGGGAACAAGAGCTCCAACAACATCGCCAACGAGCGTAGCCTCGCCAAGGACGTTTACGGGTACGCCGATCGAGGTTGGTTCACCAAATTCAAATGAAAACAACGTTAGCTCGAGCGTCGGGACGTCGATGGGGCCAACGTCATCGGCGGGAGATTCGCGCATCCCTAGACCATCACCCACGTCCCTGCGTCGTTCGGCGAGCATGCGCGTACGTGGCGAACGGGTCGTCATACCAAATCTACGCCACAGCTCCGGATCCTCGATCTTACATCAACATCATCAACAACAGCGTCACGGTCATCTCATCAAGCAGCATCAACAGCTATCCAATAATCATCAACAGATTGCCGAAGAATTTCCAGTCATCACGGAGAATGGGATCGACTCACATCGTCATCGTTCCTTCGTAAGTCTCGCACTTTTTGTCGCATCTCGCAGGAAAACCTCCTTTCTCTTTCCCATTCGCACCATCAATTTCTTATTTCGCTTGTTCTCCACTTTTCTCTCCTGCTTTTATTCACCAATTTTTACTTCACGTTGCTGCTCTATTTTCTACCACTTTGTATCGTTCCTTCGATCGTTTTTATGCATTTTTTATTCCCTTTTCTTCCCCACCGTTAACGAGAATTAAAAAATTCACAAAATATGCCAAAAAAGTGAAAACGGTTGTTGAGAAAATCAATGACTTCACCTCGCGTCGGAGAACTCGATATAACTTTCGCCCAAAGTAGAGACAAGACCATAGAGTGAAATAGTTTTCGTGCAGAATATCGTCTACTTGATAAGACGAACAAAGGAAACTCTTAAACTTCGTTTCTCATCGTTTATCCTTCATAAACATACTTTTTTTTTTACTTTAAACATAAAAAGTCTAGCATGCTGAAATGTGCTTAAAGAATACTAACGACGTACGGAAAAAATGTCGACGACATTTTTTTCGGATTATTTGTACAGTTGCCCCGAGGCTGCTGACAATTTACATGAAACCGTTGAAGAGTTACGATAATTCTCATTTTCCACATCTTCCCACGAAGCCAGACAGAAAAACTTTTTTCAAGGGCACGGAGATGAGCCAAAAACATTGAAATCGTGAAAACGATTTTTACGAATTTACATTTGTGGAAATTCCATATCGCTGAATCCATTTCATGACAGAGAACACTCCGTATCATGTTGAAGTTTGCATCGTTAGGATGAAACGAAATTTTGTTTTTTTTTTTTTTTTTTTTTGCGCAGAACTCAAAATTATTTTCTCTTATTTGGTTTCATTCTCATGTAAATATGAAGAATTGCCTTATTCTCTCCAGGAACATGAAAACCCGTGATATCAGTAAAAATGATAAATCTGGACACTTCTGTCCGGGATTGTACCTCATGGTAATCCTTGGGAAAAAATTTTCTTTAAATTTTCTGGCGAATATTAAAAAGATATTGCGAGGAAGATTCCAGAGAGATTTAATTGCTTCGAGACTTGTGGTTCGTGGAGACTCTTTAAGGCAATTAAGATCTTGATGATTTTTCCCCGTTTTTTTCTTAGGGCGTTGAAAGCGAATGCAGCTTTAGAGACGTGATAAATTATGAATGAGATGTTGATTCAAGGATACGAGAATAATTTCAGTCGAAAAATTGAGTGTATTTATAGTTGGCTGAAGAAATCTGTATTCCATCCAGACAAACTGACCGTGAACTGTATTTTTTCAAGAATATTGACCGTACATTTTATTTTAATCGTGACTTTATTATTTTTTTTTACAGAGATGTATTTTTGTTGACACGTGTCCAGCCGCCGCGAAGATGAATCATAATTTGCGGTAGTGATGTCGGTACACCCGGCTGTTATCTGAAAAGATAATCATGGCTTATACGAAGACGTATCGCGTATTCCGTCACACGGTTCTCTGCAAGTTCTAATTATGATTCCCATGTGGGGCTCGCGTTTGACTCCCACAATGTATTGCTTGCGTGACCAGTAAACGTAAACGACGAGTGTCTCGAGAATGAAGTATGCGAGAAGTACCAATTTTACGAATCGCTAGTGTACGGCAGCGCACGGAAACCGAGATACGAAATAAACGATCGATAAGGACGGGGGATCGACCTGTTGCGGATGATGGGTTGTAAAATGTTATGAAAAAAATATTAGCGCCCTTGATGTTAAATTCACCGTGAAAATACTCTGACCCTGAAAAGTTTTTCATCGTAACTACGAAAAAAAATTCTGAGCCATTATTTGTCGCTCCTTTCACCGCTAAAAGTTATGAAAGGAAAATCTAGAATTTGGAACGGGCGCTGTAAAACAGAACCGAGTGGGCTCGGAGAAAAATATCGAGAGTGTTAAAGGTCGCGGCAATTTTCATCGAATTAAAAAACATTTTTTCGATTGTTTTTCTCTTTCAAAATGTTTTTTATAATCTAAGCTTGGATACCACGTTCTGTGACACGAGAAATACTTTCGAATCTTTGAACCAGTCGAATGATATAATAACATTTTTTCCATGAATCTGGATCGATAAAAAAAAAGTGTTGATTGGGTTTTCGAGAGGTGGTTTGAGATCGGAAAAACTAGTCGATCAATGTGTACCGGTTTGTTCCAATTCTGCTCGTAGGATTTCCGCCGGTTCAGCTTCAGCGGGAGAAACATTCCGAACAGAAATGAGAGAGAAAAGAGGGAGGCAATATATTATTCGAGGGGTCACATAAGAGGGAAGCTAGTAAAGAGCGAATTGTGTATGAGCAAAGGGAGAGAAAATCGTGGGCTCCCTGACCTTTCGCAAAACTGGTAGTCTCGCGTCGGCGCAGAATTCGTTTCTCCCGTGCGTATCTCATGGTTCTATAGCTTTCCTCCCTCGAGCTCTGCCTCTTTCTCTTTCATATGCTCTTCGTAGCGGCTTCCTCGCTCTCTGTTGGTCGGTGTATTCCGCTTCACGAAGAGGGGGGTACGAAAACCCTCTTCTCCACTATCTACTATCCAACTTGTCTCACGGCTTGGAGCCCTCTCAGTGTTTACGCAAGTTCCATACCCTCTGGTGACCAAAAATTAATCCGTCCTCAAGATTGCCTCGAAATAAAAATAAAAAAAAACCCTCTGAAAACAAGACAAAAAGTATTTATAATTGAAACACAATTTTCTGTCGTCATCCACGAAACTCTCGTCCCTTTAAAACGTAGAAAGTCCATCCAGTCTTCATGGAATTCGTCCCAACGACACTAGCTTCTTCAAATGTCGAGCCCACGTCGTTGCGTCTTTCCACAAAGCGAAAGAAACTCGCGCAGTTGCCCGTCGGTGAGTTTGACTATTTTTACTCTCGACTAGTGCTCGCTGATTGACAACACTCCGTCACGGAAACTCCATTCACCATAATCTCGCGAAGATGAAAGTTTCTGAAGGTCCTGAACCGTCGAATAAAAACAACTCGATTTTTTCAACAACGCCAAATTTATTTGGCTTGGAAATTCTTTCAGTCGGAACTTTGGGTCAACAATCGTTTGTTGAACATCGAAGTATTGATCGAATATGAAAAATGTACCCATGGGTGCTCGTTGTGATATTTTTTGACACAGTGAGCAGTTCGGATTCCAATATTAAATCTTTCCCTTACAACGCGAAAGTTATATAATTGATTTTTGTCATTGATTCGATGTTTTGTCACGTATTTACCTCACTTTGAACATTTGTGTCTCGATTGAACGTTATTCCGTAGTTCGTGTGGCGCAATGAAAAGTTTTGACAACCCAGGTGTTTCAAAAATATGTGTGATCAGTCAGAGTGCAATTAATTTCTCGGCCGAGGCAATGAATCGTTGTTGGAAAGTAATTATAATTACGGAAAGTTGGTTTTGGTTGATTGGCTCTCGGCATCACGATATTGTATCGATCGATTTGTTGCAACACTCCTTACTTTGTAGTAACACGAGAAGGAACGACGTTTAATTGGAATCGATGTGGAGAATTCTTATAGGAACGAGAACAAATGTTCTTATACATTTGGGATGCGTGACGCGCGACAGCTACGATGGATTGTGTAACTTTGTCGGTCTTCCCTCACAGGAAAAGTAGCTCCTATAGATATATCAATGTTGTTATTCTGTTTCACATATAAAAGTTCGTCTGTAAGTTTCTCCTCCTCGTCACGTGTTACGAGTTTATTGGATTCCCATGTAATTTTTTAATTTTATCTTCAGAGCTTATCACTGACTCCGGCGAGGCCGCGTTCAGGACACGCGGCCTCAGGCAACAACTACACGGGCTCGATGCAGCAGGTGGACGACAGTGATGTCGAGAGTGTTAAAAGCTACGGGAGCGCATGCAGCACTGCGAGCGCATGTGATCACGCACATTTCGCTCTCAACGGTACTACATGGTCCGGTAGATCACGCAAGTACGTCGTCCATTGCTCCAATCACAACGGCGATGGCGAACAGTATTTGACCCCGACACAGAGAGCGGCTAGACAAATTAGAAAATTTCAGGTAATTTTCCATTTTTTACAAAAAAAAAAAAGAAAAAAAACGGTGAACGGATTCATTTGCTTTGGTTTTCATCAGCGAAAAATTCTTAGCTGTTTTCCAACCATCAAATTCTCAATTCCATCGTCCATTATGAACGAAATGTATTTATTTTTTTTCTAGAATATATTTTCGGCTCTAATTATGCAGAGAAAAATTGTGCTCGAATTTCTTGGATATTTATCAAGGCAAATAACTTGTTAGAAATCATTCTTTTGAAATTAAAGATTGGGTTGATTTTTATCGTCATAGTCAGACCATTAATCACCAATCAAATGATTCCATTCACTTTTTACCATTCTCGGGCAAAAAAAAAGTTGTTGGTATCCGTATGAACGAAGTTTGGTGAATTATTCGCTCAGCCAGCATAGTCGGCTTTTTTGAGATGTTTATAAACTAATACATTTTGTAGAATCTGTTGGGTGAGGCACAAAAGCAGATCGAGGAGAAGGACCGTGAGATTTTGAGACTGACGAAGGAAGTGGTGGAGTTGAGATTGTACAAAGCGTCGTTGAACAGTCCGGATGACCGGACGGACAGTAGTGACGCACTGACGGTACGAGAAGCGAACCCATTTTCCCCGGATTCCCCGATAAAGGATTTGCCCGAGGAGAGTGGTTTTGGTTCGTCGAACGTGCAGAGTCCAGCAACACCGGAGAAGCCAGCAACTAGTGAATTACCAGCGTCTCTGGCGGATTCTGGACACTTTGACGATGAGTCGGTACACTCGAAAGATTCGGTTGGTTTGCAAGGAAACGAAAGATCATCGGCTGACGGAGTTGAACAAGTTTCGTCAACGAGCAGCAAAACATTGCTAGAAAATGAAACACCAAAAAAGACAAAGAAACGCTCTAGCTCGAGCGTCGGTGAGACTGAGGAAACAAACGAAGAACGTCGAAGACTGATCGATCTGTATGAAAGAAAAATAACAGAAATGCAGAGTAGACACATCGACGAGATCCACGAGTTGAAGGAGAAACACAACGACAAAGTCGAGAGTTTGCTTAATCAATTGTCCGAATTGAATACTCGCTATTGCGAAATACGTCCGTCCATGGATGCAGCTGAAGCAAAAGCCCGGAATCTAGAGACCGAGCTCGAGAGTACGAGGAATCAGTTGGCCGAGCAAAAATCTATTTTCGAGGAACAGGAAGAGAGAAATAAGCAGATGTATTTGAAAATGTATACAAAGGGCCAGGAGGCGGCTCGTATAGAACAAGCTGACAAGGTGAGTTCGTCACGAATTCTCCACGGCACCCTCGTCACTATTCCTCCCCGAGACTCTTGACACTTTTTCCTGCCATCTCAACGAAACAAAGCCCCGTTGTTTGGCATATTGATTTCAATTCTTCTGATTTTTGTTTCTTGGTAACCCTTCCAGATTTACGAGCAAGCTAATCAAACTCCCCCAAAAGTCACGATCGCCGAGGTGCTTCAACAACTAAACGTGACGCAGGCAGAGTTGGAAAACGTCAAAGTGAGTTTTATCCACGAATTTATTCAATTACCAATGAAAATTGGTTCGATTAGTTTAAGAATTTTTCCATAGGTTTTCTTTGACTAGGTAATTGCTCACTACGGACACTTTTGAATATCCATTTCGCTATAAAATTCGTAATACTTTCCTCGTTTCGCTATACTGGCAATTGAAACTCGCACCGAGCCACGCAGCGCGAGAAATAAAAATCTCACTCGCTCGAGTACATCCGGTTTTGTTTCTGTAGTTGATTCGCTTTTCTCACGTCACGTAACTCTCATTCCCACCTCATAATTTATCTCCTCGTGTCTTGTTTTGTCTGTCGCTAGCTTTGATATCGTTTCTCTCTCTCTCTCTCTTTCTTTCTGCTCAGCGTTTTCGTTTGCTCGACTCACACAAATCCGGGAATAATCATCACCCATATCTTTCCCTCCATCGCCGGTTTATCCATCCAATACTAACGATGTAACACTTTTTTTCCGTCGTCGCTCACATTACAGGGTACAAGCTACTTGTCCGAACTTCACATTTCAGCCGATCGTAGCCAATGTTTATTAAGCGCTCAGGAGGCTGTTTCTCTCTGGGTCCTTGCTACACGTAAGGTCTGTATTTCCTGCGCAAGATGACGTCGCGAAATCTTTAAACGTGCTCGTCGTCGCCGTGTACTTGTATTTTTCTCCCTCCTTCTCTCTCGCCGTCCTTAAAGCTCGTTACAGTGCTGCCAAGACGTACAATGAGTGTTGAATTAGTAGAATTTGTCATTACAACCGTCCATGGATTATTCATGCAAAATGAAAAATTAATCATTCATATTTAAATAAATAATGCTTATAAAGAGGTAACAGTTGAAAGATAAAAGTCAAACTTTCAGCGACTCATTCGGTAATGTATTTGTAGTACTGTAGCTATGTCCATGTATTTTCATTCACTGGTAAAAGATCTTTTTTCCTTTTCCTCCGTTGCCAAACACGATTTCCTTATGCATTATTAGAAAAACGTGTGTCTTGCTGCACGAAGTTGAAATCAAAATCTCCCATCTGTAACTATCATTTTCTCTTTTTTTCTTATTTTTTCACGATTATTATTATTGATATTATTAATTTGAAAATGATTATTTAATTCGCGTGAAATCGTCAAGCACGTTTATTCCGTCGACTTGCCAAGTCAACTTGTACTTCCATTTTTGTCTTTTCAACAGCTTATCGTGTCAACAAGAATCTCGCATGCATTTGGACATTTCTTTGATTATTCCATGCACAAATATTGTAGTAACGATTGTTTTTACCCATTTTACTACGTTCGTATTATAATCTTAGCCGGGCCAATGTCCGCAGAGCACTTGGAAGAAACAGCCTCTTTTCCATTTGATCTTGTGAGTCTCATTCACTGCACGGAGCTTCTATCGAAGCGAAAAGCACATCGCCTATTTTATTTACGTCTGTTTCATCATTCTTTAGAGTAATTGTTTTTCTTTTTTCTTTCATATCTGGCATATAAATGTATATAGTTACGATTGCAAACAGAAGCACGGTTTTCCCGTACAGTGAATGTCGTCGTGTGTTACAATGGATTTATAAAAGATTTGAGTCCTTGGTTGAAAATTTGCTTGCCTAATTTAGTGATTTTTGACTCTCTCATCAGGCGATGTACCGAAGAATCGTGGAATCTCGCAATCGACAAGGCGCATTGGACCCAGAGATAACTCTGCAATTCCTCAAATCAGCAATTTACTATTTTCTCACCGACAAGGAAAACCATCACGGTCATTTGAGCGCTATAGAAAGTATACTTGGATTTACTGACAACGAGAAACTCAACATTGACAAAATCTACGGATCGATCAGAAAATAATTGAAAGTTTAACGAGGCCTCAAAGAATAATTCTTCTAATTTATCAAGAGAATGTAATCTTGCCTCCCTTTCGTCGAGTTATTGAGTGCTGAGTTTAAAGGAGATCACATGCATAAATCAACCGCCATTTCAAGTCCATCATTATTGGAAATAAAATCAAACAAACATTAATCTTTTCGGTAGTTCAATAAAAACTCTTCTCGAACATATTTATTCACGTTATGCTTGATCTAGCGATTCAAAGAAATTCAATATTCATATTTGTAATTGGAAAATTCAAATTTTGTCGCACCCACGGACTAAGGCAGTTCACACCTCTAATAACATTTTCAATAAACGCACTCCTTCTTTTTATTACCAAACACGATTGACCCCAAGATGGAGAATAAACAGACGCAGATTCATCGGATTATATTTTTATTTTTCTTTTAAATCGGTATCTTGAAATGAAAAATCCGACTGAGATTTTCAGTTTTTTTTTTCACGATGTCGACTATTTTTTCGTTTACGAAGGTTAACCAAAAACTCAGCACTGCGATGTTTGTAACTTCGTGCTGCCTCTACCGGCTAGCTGGCAGATTTATCAATATTATTAGATGAAAATTACACATTTACCAAAATCGCGATAATTTATGGGGGCTTTGGAATTGCGGGAAACCTTATTCACATAGGAAAGTTCGATTCACTGAGCATAGTTTTCCAAAGCTACACCTCTGTCCCATTTAATCGATAAAACGCCCTGTTTATCCGCGTTGCTGCTTTAGTTCCTATTATATAATACGAAAAATACCGATCGACGACGAAGCAGTGATTATCCGTGAGTGTCAAGCGACGGGATAATTTAGAGAGTGATTATCGTTTGATTGAGAGTTCAAGGTCATCGATGACCGTTAATCCTCCCTGGACCCTTTCACAACTTACTCTTATATTATTTATACATTGTACATTGTTATACATATATTTATATATTGTATAAGACTCGCAAAGTGTGTAAACCTTATCAAAGCCTGTAAGTGATACGCGCGCGTCGTCGGGATAGAGTAACGAAAGAATGAGAAACAAAAAAAATCATTCTGGAGACTGAGGGTCATATCTTGCCTTTGAAAAACGAGCAATCGCTTGAGTTTTGTGCATAGCCAAATTATTTTCGCTCTTCGAATGCTCGAGAATGAAGCTCGTCATTTTGAACTTTGTTCAACACTATTCCGATCTCCTAAGACGATGGGGACATGTAAAATGTACGAAAGATTTATCAAATCACGTATTTTCACCTTTGGTGTGATTCGTGAAATACGTAAAGTACGAAATTCTTTTTGTAAATCGAGTTCCCTTAGGAATTAGCGCGTTATAAGAGGCTCGAGATTCCGATAGTTCGAATGAGAACGAATTGTCTCCACCCGCAAATTTTCTATAAATTCAATGGTATTTTCTTTTTTCCATAAAATCTTCAAATCTTCCACGCAAATTACGTTCTTTGTTGTATTTTTTATCGAGTAATTTCACCGAGGCGAATATATGAGCGTCAGATGTAATTTTATGGGCAATGGAACGTCGAGTCGATAAGGCAAAATGAAGAATTACGTTGAAACGAAAAACTACAGCAGGCATGCAATGTGAATGATCGGCAACGACCCATTTTGTTCGCAATATTCAGTTTTTTTCTCGTTTATAAACATTCTTCTTTCATACTGTTGAATCCCACTCGATCCTGATATCGCCAAATCGTTTTTTATAAAGAATATTTAATACGAAAGCTTCGATATAATCGAAGCGAGTCCGAATTCCGTTGTGATTTTTATTAATTGTGGAAAAGTGAATAAAACGTGAGTTTTATATCGGCTTGCACACATTATTAGTTTTCGAGGCTCGTGGAGCTTTGGTTTTTTAATATTTATCACGGCTCATTCTCGATGTATGTGGTTACCTTTGCTGTTAACGAATTCGAACGGCAATGTAGCACGATTGTAAATCTTGTGAAATAAAGTAATACCTATCATCGAAATTTTCAACGTACTTGATAACATTTTTTTCCATCATTTTGTAGTTTTTTTTGTTGTTTATTTTGTAATGTCAATAGTAAAATACAGAATGAGTAAATTACTTCTTGCCGGCGAGAATGATACCGTCGTATTTCTGTTGGAACCACTTCATGGCGTCTTCTTTGGTAAGCCTGTGCTGGAAGCCAACCTTACCGGTTTTTCTCCTTCTGTGAGCTACGTTGAAACCTAAAATCAAGAAAAAAGCAACATTTGTGAAATTTCGAAAAACAAATACCTTTATTTTCAAGGCTCATTGTTTATTTTGCCGGTTGTCGCTTCCATTAAGTAACACACCCAGTAAAAATAAGTGGGCGAGGGTTGCAAATAAGAAGCTTTCTATTTGGCACGTGTGTTCTTGATAGAACTATAGAAATAATCGATTTGCGAGAATCTCTATATGATACCAGTTAATGTGCCATTAATCAACGTTTTTACGCATATTATATCAACTAAATCTTTGCTCAACTGACCTGGTCGTCCAAGAACTACATAGAAGTCAAGACCGTAGATTCCGATGCTGGGATCGTACTTAATGCCCAAGTCAATGTGTTCCTGGATGCCGAAACCAAAGTTTCCGGTGCCTGAGAAGTTCTCCTTTCTCAATTCGTATTCTCTAACCTGTGGAATTTCAAAGATTGCATACAAACTTGACACAAAGTTGTTTCGGGCGTTTTAATCGACAGAAAAAATCTAATAACATAAAAACTAATCAAATCGATAAGAAAAGAAAACCGAGAGGGTTATTAGCACAAAAACTAACTGTATTCGAAATTGTTCATGTTGCAGATTGGATAATTGGAATAATTACTTGAAAATCACACAATAAGATCTCCAAACTATCATAGTGTTTCATAATCGAATCACAGTTGCGAGCTACTGGAATTTATGCATTCGCGAAGAAATTAAAATGTGATATCCTTCGCAACTTTACGAAGCAGCATTTTTTATAATTGAGATTACAAGATTTGAGGAATTCTGCTCAACTAACGTTACGTTTGGTATTAGCGACATGCAGCAATAATTTTTATTTGGTCATGAAACCATGAAATCGGCAGAGACCTCAAGTGAGTGACGAGTTTTACGTTTTGATTGAAAAGTTTCACTGGCGTTCGTGCAAGCGATCATTGAATTTTTCAGTGACGCACGATTGATTGTGAGCTTTGAGACTTATTCGAATAAAAGTTTATAGGATTGTTTGGAAAGGTTGGAAAGTGTGTTAAAAAAAATGACATGGATGAAAAATTTGGAGGTTAATAAGAGTTGGTTACCTTGAGACCGCGTTCGAGGATTTCTTCAGCCTTAGCTCCGCGAACGGTGCAATGTACGGCGATTTTTTCATTACGTCTGATACCGAAGGAACGAACAGTGTAACGAGCTTTGGAGAAGACAGGCTGTTGTCCGGTCAATTGTTCCAAAACTTTGGCGGCTCTGGTCAGTCTATCACCGGATTCACCGACGCAAATGTTGAGGCACAATTTTCGTATGCGAACTTCGCGCATTACATTTTTCGACGCATCCTTCGGCTCTTTCCGGACTTTTTTCTCCAACTTCTTTCCGGTTTTTTTAACGGGGGCCGGCTTTGCGTCCTGCAATTTAAAAATCGTTGAACAAAAACATTTAAAGCGCGTTTTATTATCGGGTTGATGAATTTATTTGGGAAGGTTAGTCCGAGAAATAGTCGTCCACGTTGAGCTCGAGAAGCGAGCGTGTTACACCTGTCATTTCAAGACCGGAATTAAAACAGTAAATCGCGTCAAAGTCGTCAAAGATTGTCGCGAAATAATCGGGAATAAACTTGTCTTCACTGAATTCGGATCAAAATTATCGAGTCACACGGGATTCTTGAGATATTGACGGATTTAGTTAGAAATCTTCCAAACAACAGACGTACACTCACCGCCATCATGGAAGGAAAAGGAAAAATTCACGCGCGCCGCGTCGCGGAGTTGAAAAGAACCCAACGGTCAGAAAAAATGGCGCCGAGTCGGTTGGAGTATAATAACAATAGTAATTACGTCAGGCACCGAGAGCTAGCGCTCCAACGGTCGAAATCGAGACTGGTATATTACAGAATCCTACAACGATCGGAATGCTCGGTCGGTCACACTCTTGAATGTATACATCTCAAGTAGAAAAGTCGCGTATTCGAGCCGACGGTTGAAAGTTCACTGTAAAACTGGTGCAGTTCAAATTATATATCATTTCCATATATAATTTCATGCTAGCCAGACCCCCATTCCATAATCCAGCATTACATATCTGCACGTAGCAATGGGAACGAAGTTTTCATTGCTACGTTTCCATCGCTAAGTTTCCACTTTCGGCCTCGCCTGATAGCAATCACAAGATTTCCGGGTTTTTCATTCTTTTTACAACGTGAGAGATACTGCATCCCCTGACACATACAGATTTGAAAAAGCACGACCTCTACACAAGTGTCCGCCAAAGCTCACGGGCCGTTTCTGACCGAATAGCGCATTGAAAAAAATTCAATCTCGGCAACAATCCAGTAGAAGTATGAAATAAAAAAGGTTATTGAAGCAGCGACGACATCTCGTCGCACCGGCGTTCTATGATCTAGCAGCGTCCCGCTTTTAAATTTTGCTTTCCAGTATTGGAACTTGCGTTTCCACAATCAAATGCGAGCCATAAAGAATCCCATTGTTGTGCAAATTCAGTGAATTCATGTGTGGCAAAAAAAAAACAACAACACAATTTCACCTTGACTGAACGCTCCTTCCGTAAATATTTTCTAACCAAACATTCAGACGGAAATTGCCCGGCCGTCTATTGCAAATGGAAAATAAATAGAAACTCTATCCCTAATAGATTCTAAACAAGTATCGTTCGTTGACAACTATTTTTTTCCGATAATTAGTACGTAATTGGAAGCATTGCACGCAGCTTCGCTCTCTGCTCCCCGAAACCGACAGCCAAGCAGCATCGATACTTATTTATAAAACGATATGTCTAATAACAGGAACAAAAAATGTACGTTATAACAGAACTAATAAAAATCCAAAGACAAAAAATGTTCTGCCTCTATTGTGTGTTGATAGTTCGATACAAAGAGAAGGAGGATTAACGAGTTGAACCTCTCAATCGAGTAGTCGTGAGTTGATACGGTGCATTAGTGGCGATACTATAAAGATCGTTTGAGGCGTCGATGTGAGCTGAACGGTTCGCGACAAGCCAAGGAGCTCGATTGGACAGAGTAGTGCGGCCGCGGAGAGGGGGAAGGGGGTATATTCCACGGACTCCGGCCGGCGACGGAGCTTGAGCAAGACAGTGACAAAAAGTGTCGAAATCGGTGGAGTGAGGAGGACAGAGAACAAAGTAACTGAAGAGAGTTAGAAAAAAAGAGAAAGAGTTACCGTGTCGAGCGTTGCAGGGAAGAGACTGAGACAGTGTGTGAGAAAGAGAAAAAAATAGAATGTAACGAGTGAAAGGGTAAGGTTGAAGAAACGCGGGAGTATGTACGTGCAATCGTAGTAGTGCAAATATAGTAATAATCTCAATAATAGAAAAAATCACGTGGGTGATTCGTTGATATTATAAACACTAAGAATCGAAAAGCGGGAGCAAGAGAGACTGTGTGAGATAGAGAGAGAAAAGGAGACAAAGATAAATGACATCGAGATTGATATATGACGAAAAGTAACTAGCGCACTGAAGGGAGATCTAGAGTGAAAGGGTTAATCGAGAACCTTCGAGAGAAAAAGAGACGAAGAGTGAGAGGTAGGGAAAAAGACGTTGTACGGTACTTGCGGTGCTCGCGATGTAGTGAGAGACGCAGGAGCAGGGAAAACCTATATCGCTATGTATACAAACCCGTAAGCCTAGCATATGTATTTATATTTACAAATACGTATAAAAAGAGAGAGACAGAGAGAAAGCGACGGATTTGAAGGCTCGAGATTGTGCATAAAATTCGACGAACGAGAGACATCTTTTCTAGCCGAAGGAGGCGAAGAAGACGCGCTTGGTCTTCGTAAGAAGAAGAAGAGGAAGAACGCAGAGAGATGAGAGAGTTTGAGAAAGAGTAAAAGAGATTCGAGAGAACGCCGGTCGAACGCCGGTACAGAGATAGTGGGAGCAGAGAAGAGGTAAGGATAAGGCTCGAAGAAGTAGGAGGAGAGAGAGAGAGAAGAGGGGGGAGAGAGGAGCTCTCTTGCAAACGGGCAACGGAGTATCCACGTGTTCAGTGTTAGCAGCGCGTTATGACCCGGATGTTAGATTGCAGCTGCAGTTTCGCGAGAACCTGCCAACCCGGATGTACAACTACAGCTCGTTTCTGTTCGGCCATCGATCGCTAATGTTCCACGCGGTGTCATCAAAATATGTTCAATCGGTAAGTTGTGCTCGCTCGTGAATTTCAAAACGAAACACACACAAATCGAGTATATTGTGCGGCAAGTCAAACAAAACTACGTCAACGCCGCGCGTCACTGTTTGGTGCTCCGTCCAAAAAATTACATTTTTTTTTTCACAAGTGCGCGAACAAATATTTGTTGTTGTTCATTACGATTTTCAATGTTCCTTACCATTGTATGGCTCTTTTTTTTACTGTTACGTGATTATGTTGAATAAATTAGTGTCATCACATAAAATACGAGTGATAATGTTCACCTGTGCTTCAAGGATAGATGCGAGCAAATCAACGAAAGGTGCGAGCAAATTACGAAGGGACCTGATAAACGCCGAAATTGCCAACTTACGTGATCTCCTCCCTTTGCCACCGTCCACGAGACAGAGACTATCCCAATTACAACTTATGGCATTGGTCTGTGTATTTCTTCGTAAAGCCAATTATTTCCAGCAAGGTAATTATACTTTCGACTATACTAGTAAACGTAGAAAATCAAAGAGGCTTTGAAACCGAGCAAAAAATGTAATTTCTCTCAAAAACGTGCAATTTTATTGCATTGTTATTTTCAAACTTTTGTTGTAATGAGAAAAACTCGAGATAATGACAACGATTATTGTTATAATTACGTTTATAAGATTATTCAATTGCTTGTGTTGGGATGTTGACATTAACGTACAAATACCGCAATAATCTGAGGAAAAGTGAACAGCAGCATCAGTCAGCAGTAGAAGAAGATAAAGAGCCCGGTGGGCCATCTACAGCGAGCACTTTGCACCCCTTCCGCTTGAAGCACTTGCCGCGCGAACACAACTGTCGCCACCTTTCCCGCTCTTTTTCTCTTTTTCGTTCTTATCTTTTTTCCCTCTTTCCGTCTTTCTTTTCTTCCTCAATCAACGCTACTGACTCCTGGGCACCTCCACCAACGCCAGAAAGAGAGACAGAGAGAGAAAGAGAATTGCCACGAGACCGCGAAGCGTCCTCCACTTTTCACTCGGGCTCAGCACATCGGCACGAGTGGGCGGGCATGCCCCCTCGACTCCTGTCATGCCGCTAGTAATCCTCTCTCACTTTATTCCTTCTCCTCGTCTTTCTTTGCCTGAAAAATGCCCCTAGCGAGTCACAAGAGTAAGCAATTATGCCACAGATCAGTATGCACCTCGGTTTATTATAAATATATATATTTGTCCTCGCGTATGGGTCATTCCGAAGCAACTCGACCTATTTTCACCAACGAAACATTTTTCATAAAAAAAACGTAACAAGCCAATGCGCCATGTGGACCAAACGGCCATAAGTGCGAAAAACGATAACCTCAAAATTTTTTGATCTCGCTTCTTGGGATTCGTTGGAAAAAAAACGTTTCGCCCCATTTTTGCCATATTTTTGCGTGGGAATGACGATGTTTATCCTTGAAACCCACTCAACGCAAATGAATTGTCTCGTCGGTGTGTGTACTTCCCTGACAAGATCGACTTTTCGATGAGATCCAAAGTTAGTCGTTGTTCCTTCACTGCAACACAAAACTCCGAACACTAGATCGTTCGAATCCAAAGAAATTCAAACGGTTTTTGCGACCCAACAACTTAATTCAGTTAAAAAATTAAAAATGTTGAGGAATGGAAAAAATACGTTTCGCCATTCAATGGCACGCGTCAACATCATGTTTCAGAGTCAGAGACATTGATGAAACGGGAGGCCTCGTGCTTGTTACATACACACCACACACACTTACACATTCATATGTCTAAAAGGAGTGGGCGAAGTGTCGCCCATTCGCAAGCTCTGTAATTCGGTAGCTTAGGGTGTCATTAGACACGTCCAGTTTTTAACATGTTTGTACACTCTATTACTGTCTTTTCCTAGACCTTTCTTTGAACCCTTCATTTCGGAAAGTATGCCTCGTGGCTTTAGCACCCTCTTAGGAAGAGTGCGAAGTTCTTTTTTTGTCCTCTTCGCTCTACCATTTGTGGCGGAAACCGTGAGGGCTTCCCATCAGTTGCACAAGTAATTCTGAAATTATTTCATCATCCGGAGCGTAAAAATAACAATTTTTCGATTATTGACATAAACGAATGATGCACCATTTTCTATGTGACAACCGTCGCAAATGGCACTTTGATTTTTAATGCCTCGCGGGCATAGGAAAGGTGCCGAAGGATTTTCATGGGAAATAATTATAGAAAAAGCAATCAGGCTTGCCAATGCTATAAATTGAGCAAAGTATCTTGCTTCTCGATTTGCGTGAAGCTTCGGTTCCACGGAGGACGCAGTAGAGAATCATGGTCGTCATCTCGATCGTCGTTCTGTGTCCTCTAACAGAATTCGAAAGAAAGAGAAAGACATATCTTTATAAATATATATATCTGTATAGCGAATCGCGGTATGAGCTGCTGCAGTCCCGCCCGTTCTCTCTTCGCGTGTACTTTGAAATTACAGGCATTCCACTGCTGGTCTTGACGGAGAATATAAAGAGCGAGAGAGAAGGAAAAAGATGACCGAGGTAGAATGAGAGATTCGAAACTCGGGGACCTCCCGGCAACCGTGGGGCTCTCTGTCGAGTTCAACAAGTTCAACGTCTAGTACACGCAAACAATAATGTACATATAATATATATATCCATCTATATACACATATAAAAAAACAGATATATATTAAGAGTTGGCAAAACATACGGTACTTAGTGTCACGTCATTTTTTCTTCGTTCACTCATACCCTCGAGTTACTGATTTTCATACCAAGAAACGATTTTTAAATGAAATAAAACGGAAAATCTACGAAAATGACGTGCGCGGTGCGAGATCGTGATTTTTCTCCAACATCGATGACACATTTTTGCTCAGGAAATGGTTTGAATATATAAAATACAGTAAAGACGAAAGAAGGAAGAAAAAATAAAGATCGTCTATAGAGAATCCTCTTACCTTTGCTCCCGTGGATTTCTTCGATCGAGATCCGGCATAAGTTGGCATTGTAATTGAACGTACCCTACACAATATACGTAGCAGTATATCTGTAGGGATAATATACACATATAGGCTATATAGAGAAGGGCAAGCGTGTACTGGTCCACAGCGAGCGAGAAAACGTTGTGTATGGAAAGGAGGCGAAGGAGCAGCTCAAAAGGGAAAAGGATATCTCTCCTTCGAGAGCCGTGCTCTCTTTCTCTCTTGCTCGGTCTTCCTTCAGGTCTCTCTATCTCTCCGAGTCCGTTGTAGCGTCAGACCAGCAGCCAAGCAAACCGAAGAGGATAGCCGGGAGAGGCAAAAGGCACAAGAGCGTTTGCAAACCTCTGGCTGCTCGCGGAGCGGAGAGTCTAAGCGCGAGTTCCGGGTGATCCGCTGACCTCTCGGCCTCTGCAACAACACTCTCACGCTCCTGTAACCCATACTCCCCCTACGCGATACGTTCGCTCCCTTCTCCCTCCCGCCTCGTCCTTCCCGCTCTTTTTCCCCCCTCCACTTGGCGCTCTGGCGTCGCGACCGCGCTTTAGTACCGCGGGGGAGGGCAGCACTGTGGTGGCCCATCGCTGTAATCGTATATGTATACATCCCATATAAGAGAGGTACACTCTTTTCTCCAACAGGGGGACGCTCCTAGTCCCCTTTTTGCACCCCTCCCTTGTACCCCCTTTTCTTCGTATCCTCTTATCCTCGCTCCTCTTGTTTCTCTTTTTCTTTTCTATATCTCTATCTTTTTCTCTCTTTCTCTCGTACGCCCCCGTCTTTGCCGTCGTACATATCCCTCTCGTATTAAAGCGCTGTGTCCATGTGTATCGTCTTTATAGGACCCAAAGAGAAAAAGAGAGAAGGGGCGAGAGGGAGAGAGAGGGATGGATAAAGAGGGAAAGAGAAAAAGAGAGATATCTTCTTCTCAGGGGGGGCCAACAACACGGAGAGAGGCATTCTTCGAGAAAATCCCGAGAACCCCGCGAGGAACCTTACCGGCTTGTGTTCAATACACAGAGTACGGGGAGCACGAATTTTGTCTTTTGTTTTTTTCATTCTTTTATATCGATGCAGAATGATCCCTCACTCCTTTTTCCTCTTCGTTTTTATCCCTCTCTCGCTCTCGCTCCTCTCTATCTCTCAATCGCACTCACTTCAACCACCAACGTTGGTGAATCCCAAAACTTGAAAGAAAAAAATTTTCTACTAGCAATTTTGTATTTTTGCACATTCTGTACAAATTTTTCGAATATTCCGACACCAGCCGGTCAATTATTATTCTTTTGCCTGTTTCAGCACTCAAGAGCAATCCTTCGGATTCCACGAATATACCGACGCCTAATATAGGATTTTCTAAAGTAATTATCCCTTCTTATCCTGCAGTCGATCGCCAGTACTTCCCTTACTCGAAATAATTCTCATAGTGGCCGACTGATTCAACTTTCCACTAAGTCCAATCAAGGCCACTTTGAAGTTTGTTACGAGCAAGCTAAGTTGTATCAAAAACGTTATTTTGTTGACACTCTCGTCGGATTGGGGAAACAGATCGAAAACTGTTCTCAAAATTCTGGATGATCGTAAACATTATCAATGGAAATGGCAAACACTTTAGCCTCGATACGTTTGTCGTTTTTGCATACAAAGCAAGCCGAAGATTTTTCTCAGATTCTCGAAATTATGACAGTTAATCTGTTTCCCAGATCGTACAGTTTTAGAGCAGACGATTTATTTTTTCTTTTGATTTTCAATCATTTATGTTTCCAGGCCATGTCCGGTTTCATCATGATGATGACCCAACAGGGCAAACTCTTGTATATATCGGAGAACGCTGCCGAATATCTCGGCCACTCGATGGTGAATTTTGCCTCCCTCGTTAAATCAAATGTTACTTTTACTCCATCGCCGAAAAGCTCAAAAAACACGTGGCCTTTTTTTTACAGGAGGACTTGCTGATTCATGGTGACAGCGTCTACGACGTTATTGACAAACAAGACCACCTGATAGTGCAAAATCAATTGGCGAGAAATAGCTCGATGCCGAACGAACGACGATTGTTTCTTTGTCGTATCAATGTCTCGAGAAATTCCCGGCGCCAATTGCGGTTCGGTGATCAAAAGGTATCGCTGATTGAAATTGCTTCAACATATTAAAGCATTATCGATCCTTTAATCGCACTTTAATTGCGTCAACTAAAGACTAAAATCAGAATAAACGAGCTATCAATATTTTCATGACTTCAACCATCATCCTAATTTTTTTTAACGAAGCTGATATAAAATTACGATAGAAAGTGAAAAACTTACAAAAATTACTTGTCACAACGCGTTATCATCCAAAATGCAGACATTTTGGACTACCTCACACCACTTTTTTCTTCTTTCAAGCTGCCTACTGGTTGTTGCGATATAATATCGCAATATAATGAATCAAGAGGTAAACATGAAGTTCTTGTGTTTCAATAAATTTCTGTTACGTTTTGCAAAGTTTCGGTTGTCAGCTCCGAATCTGGCCTTTGGGATGATTTTTTTTAACAAGAAAACTAACTTCTACATTGATTTGTGAACATGAACCGGTAGCCGAGCAACGTCAAAAAGTTGCAAGTTGTTTAGTATGATCGCAATTGCCGACAATGTAGGAAAATCTCTAGAAAGCCAATTTTCACGAAAATGATTGTTTTTCAAACATAAACGTAATGGACAACGGAGTTATCCAAAGATTCAGGAGAAATTTTGCCCGGGCGAGTCTAATGAATTTTTGAACGATCGTTAAATAATTTTAAACAGTATAGTTTAGAATTGAGAATTAATATGTGAAGCGGAAAGCGTAAAATTGCATATTCTATGAGGCATAACCCAAATTATTGACAGTGATAATTTCCTGGCACATTTATCGGGTTGATGGGTCCATTTTCGATGGCGGATATTTGGGATTTTCCGCCAATCTGGAATAATTTCTCATTTCCCAGGTGGTACTCGTGGAGGGACATTATTTGCCGTTCGTGCCACTGTGCAATCGGAACGAGTCAGTTTTCCTTGCTTCCTGCACTCCTGTCGTGTTGCCGGAAACGCGGGAGAGCGTCGTACAAGGGGCTACTAATATATTCACGACAATACACTCGATGGACATGAAATATCTTCACATTGACAAAACGTAACAATTTTCGATTGTAGATTTTTCGAAAAATCTCATTTGTCGTTCTCGACTCGCACAAACCGCATTGCAATAAAAATCGAATTCAAATTTTTGTATGTTATATGATTTATTAAGATTTTCTTTGAGTAAAAATGAGCGAGGAAAAGTGGTAAAGAAATTGAATGAAATAATTTTAAGCATCGAATTAATTGAACAATGTTTGTGACTGAAATTCTTTGAAAATAACTTCACTAGAGCCGAGAGCCACTTGGAATATACACGATCAGAGCTCGTCGGTGTATCCTGGTACAATCTTTTGCACTGGGAGTGCATAAGGACCGCATACTGTAAGCATCAGACGGTAATACAGTCGGATCAAGAGCGTACAAGCACGGCTCTCCTGAGGCTACAAAATCGTTCGGGAAGATGGTTCTGGATTCACTGTGTTCTTCAAGTCAAGGAAACTTCCGAAGAGTGTCAACATCCCATTATCGTTTGTACCAACCAAGTATTAAGGTACACTAAAACGCAAAAAGGAAAATAATAAAAATGAAGAAAATCGAACATGCTGAAAGAAATAAAAGTGCCAAAAAAGCGCCAGGATTGAAAGAGCGAAGTTTGAAAAAATTTGAAAAAATGTTGTAAATATTTGGAATGACCGTTGACGAGTGAAATTTATTTCTTAATTCATTGATATTTTTATTTCGGTAGTGACAAGGAGGCCGAAGTGATGCGCTCAAGTTCGTGGCTGTATCAATATTCAGCCCAGTCCAAGTTCACATACGGTTTGTGTCCAGCGTCCCAGCAGACGCAGCAACAAAATGCAGCAGCACCGACCAACACCTACACGAATCACGATTACAACGTGCGTGGTCTTCTTTCTCACGAGACAGGCGAGTCGTCGCCGTCGTACAGCAATCACGAAGAGACACGTCATCATCACCATCATCATCAACATCAACATCAACAACACCATAACCAGCATCACCCACAAAACTCTCAAATGTCTCAGCAGCAGCAGCAGCAGCAGCAGCATCACCATCATCATCATCATCATCGCAACGACGTAAGGAGCGAACCTGATGATTACGCCACTGGTAATGGCGGCAAAGTTAGACAGAGTCACGACGAAGTAGAGCCTGTTGACATGTCGATAAACAGTACAGATCACGAGAATCCGAAAAATCTTTATCAGCTAACGCATTCGTTGAGTTATAGCCCGAAGAATTATCATCATCATCATCATCATCATCATCAGCAGCAGCAGCAGCAGCAACATCATCCGCAACATCAGCATCAACATCACGAGCATCAAGTCCAGCAAACGAAGGAAAGCGTTTCTCCGGTAGCGAGTTATCGAGGCAAATCAACGATAATACAGTACAGTAACGTCGGCCAGTATCCCGGTGACTCGCCGGTCCAAAAGTACAACATTATCGACTTGGATGTGGGCTACGGTGCGCCTGGAGAATCTTGCGTCGAATCAAGAATGTCAGTTCACTCGCCGCAACGTAGAAATCATCATCACAATCAACCTCCCCATTCGCACATCATCATCAAGCAACACGATTCGAGTTTAAGTCTGATCGAGGCTAACGAAACCAATATCGAGCAACATTGGAATTCCTCGAGTCCTCCTGTTTGGTCAGATACGTTACAACGAGTTCCGGACGTTGTCCATCAAGAACTAAGCCCTTACATCACGACCCCAACCACTCCGGTTCACACCCCCGACTCCGAGCTCCACTCCGAAGTTCCTGTCTTTAATTTCGAGTGGTCTACCGGCGAACAACACGTTCCCATCTCCAAGGTTATCGTCTGTCGGAATAATTCCTCTCTCGGGCATCCGGAGATTAGAAAAACTGCCAATCAGACACAAGACAACAGCCCCGGCGCTCCTATGACCTTGCAATTACCCAAGAGAAAGAACCACGCGGATGGGACTAAAGATTAGTCGTTTCAGTACAAAAACAAATTATTTACAAATTCCATTCGTATGACAGTAAAGTGTATATACAAAAATACTAATTTTTCATTCATTACTTTTTTTCTATACTTGTGTTCCTAAAGCGACCATCACCCCGTTTGAAAAATAAGCAGAATCTCATGTTTCGTTGATTGTTCATAAAAAGTAAGTCGAATGAAGTGAATTTCCCATTGAATTTTGATTAAATTTTTTTTTTACCGATGCAGGTGTCAAAAAACACAAAATCATTAGTTTAAATCCTTTTAAGAAACGTATTTTTGTAAAAATGTACTTTACTTCGTTTTCCCCACGGAACTAATCGCATTTTTGGCAACTCTTCAATCTTAGTTAGACAAATATATTTAGGGCAGACTTTAAAAACGTCGTTACTGTAGTTAGTGAAAAATGATAATAATAATAAAAACACTGTGTGCCTGAACGCAAAGGGGAACGTTTTGTTTCCAGCCCATGCGTCCTGATCCTTTTCCCCGATATCCTTCTGCGAAATGTTGTGAATGGGCACACTAAGTACAATTCAATTTTTTCATTGAAAAACAAATATACATTGAAATTTGTTACAAGAAAATAATCAATTCCAAATTTTGAAATATATATTTTAAAAATTCGATTTTACACACTCTTCGAATGGAAATGAATACATGTGATGTCAGAGATGAAACTATAATGCTCTCGTTTCCCACGAGATGACTCGTCAAAAAGCATTTATTATCGTCATCTTCGTAACTTGCATTAATTACATTAGAGTAAAAAACCGTGTATGGGTGAGTTTGTGTGTGTGTTCGTTTGTTAGCCGGTCTCGTCAATCGTATCTCAAAATCAGGGGAAGGAAAAATATGCAGAACACGGTTTCCTCCTTTTGGAATAACCAAACAGCTTTTTTCGCGTCGTCTCGTAATATATATATATATATTTAAATATGCGTGTGTATTCGTCTATGTGTGTGTGTTTGTGTGTAAATCTGTGCTATAAATGCGACACAGTTAAAATTTCATAAATTGGGTACTCGATGTCAGCATCTCCCTAGCAAAAGATTCGTCTCGAAATCTCACCGGTTGTCTTTGAAATATCGGTTGATTCTACAAATACTTACACATTTATTCCAACCCCGTGTGTGTGTGAAAGAAAAAAAGACTCTTTCGAGTTTTTGGAACGATTGCTCACGTTTAATTTCACAGTTTTTTTTTTCATTCATAATTTTGTCCTTAGAGTCCGAAGTCTTGTTTTCATTTTGTCTCGTTTTTTTTTGCTCGCTTTTGTTGTTTCATTTTGTTTTCCTCATTAATATAAAACACGTATATAAACATAGACTGAGTACATCGGTGTTTACAATATATTAGCTACGTTTAAAAAAAGTCGCACGTCATACGTCGTGTATTGTTCGTTTTTGTTGTTTGGTCACTCACTCTGTCGTCCTCTCGCACTTGCAATTTCGTATATCCATTTGTTCCTCGGAAGAATATCATTGTCAAGGAAATGAAGGATATCCGAAAGAACGGAAATGAAAGAAGGTGTGCCTTGCTCGATCACTTCGTATGCGCGCCTTTTTTGTGCGTGGAATGGTTGGTGGACGAACGTGGAAGATCACGCTCGTCCTTTATTTTTTTCTTCGTCCTCTCCCTCATTTGTTTGTTTCGTTATAATAGTACATCTTTTTTGCATCTTTATGCGACAATCACTCGCTCGCATATAAATATAATCCTAAAAAAACTCCTGATTCGTGTTCACAATTTGCGACAATTCCTGCTCCAAAAAAGTTCTTCACTCGCGACTCCCTTTTCAAATAAATATTTCGTACATGAAAATTTTTATCTTTGCCCACGCTACGAATACAAAGAAATTTTTTAGCAGCAGGTCGCAAAGTTTCTCGATATCGAGAACGGGAATCAACGAGATCGAGCAATCTCGACTCGTTCTTCTCGTAAGAAATAACTCGTACCCGTACAGAAGACCCGAAACGTGGAAGAACACGTGCGAAAATTAGCGAGGATAGATTTAGTTAGCTCGCCTTATTATTTTTCGTTATGCTCTGATTTTCGAAGCTTCTTTTCCAAATTTCGTCGATAAAATCAACTCAAATTTCCACACAATCTTCTCCTTCTTCTACCTCGGGTTATTATTATTATTACTGTTTCGTCATTCGATAAAGTGTAACTTCGTTCGATTTGGGGCTTTGAAAAGCCCTTAAAGCATTCTCCTCCACGAACCGGCACTAAAAATTCTTGACGCTTCTCATAACATTTGTCATCATCATCATCATCTTTCGTATTGCTCTCTAAACCAATGAGGGGGTTCTCGTGCCGCGCCTTCTATCCCCTTGAGATATTATTTTCTGTTTCGTCTTTTAAAGCTTTTATTTGGCACGTATTATTAGAATGTCATTCAGTACGGAAGCAATCGATTCTGTGTTTTTTCCCCTCGAGCCCATTCACTTCCTCTGCGCGTATCATTATTATTCCCATACAAATAATTTAGTTTCTCGTTGAAACATTCGTAACCTGACGATCGATATTCCTAATGAAATTAATTTGTAATATAACTCTTCGACGCTCCGGCCACAAAAAATCTCCTTCGACTTGTGTGTTTTACATTTAAAAACATTCATTTACAATTTTTTATATCACTCGCTACGGGCTTACAATGTACATTAAAATTTCTCTCCTTTTCTCCAGGACTCGCTTCGGATCCTTCACCAATCAATTCACTCAACAGCTTTTTTTTCCGATATTCCTCCTTTCCATTCAAATTCCTTAGTCATTTTTCAATAATCCAAGCATTTTTGCTCGTCCCCCTTCAAACTTCAGCATAAAACTTTCGATCGCCAGTCTCCTCGAGCCAAAATCTTCGAGTTTTAATGCGTCAATCTTTGTTGTTAATTAAAATTTGTTTTATGGCAGTAATCTCACACAACTGTCACGCCTTCCTGGCACATTGCTTTGGCGTGGATACGGCGTTTAGTATCCAACAAAAAAAGCACCCGACGAGTGCATTTTCACCAAAGCAATTGGTATTTGTAAAATGTGGAAAAAAAAAAGAAAATTCGCCACTGTCTCGTTCCTTTATTCTTCAAAAATCGTCAACTCACGCTCTTTTGTATGTTTTTTTTTTTTTATTACAGTTACGATGTCAAGGGAAGATGAGGCTTAAAAGTGTGATTGTAGAAAAAAGATGACCACATTAAGTCGGACACTCTTGCCGCGACGAATCTCCTTCTCTTTCCATCTTTTTTTTATCACTCTCCCGAGTTTGACGTATGTACAAGAATACTCGTTGAGCGTATTGGTATACGCTTGAGTCGACGGTCGAGAAAACAAATTTCGACCTGCTCCGAGTATGTACGAACGCTTGTACGGCGAGCTCGGCAAAGATGTATCTTTTGTATTGTTTAAAACCTGCAAAACGTTTTCCACGTTTCCAATCCCTGATTATTTCGTTCACTGCGGACAATAACCTTGCGGATTAGCCCCACGATTTCTACTGTGCCACTTGCACTTGAGAATCCTGACGTAGGTTCTTCGAAAGGTCGCGTTGCACAGAGCGTAACATACCGGATTGATGGTGCTGTTAATGTAGCAAAGATAGTAAAAAAATGACCATAGTTCCTGGGGTATCTGGACGACGCAAGCCTTTGTCAGTGGCTTAAGCAACACGAGAATATTGTACGGTGTCCAAGTGATTACGAATGCCGCTAATATCGCTGACAACATTTTCGCAGCTTTCTTTTCTTGCGTACGTTTTTTCGGTACCGGTTGCGGCTTCGTCAGACCCGTTCCACTTTTACCAAGTAATTGAGAATTTTTCGCATGTACCGTCTTTGCGTCCAGGGGTATCCTTATATCAGGAATCTCGGACCTACGTCGTATCACCGTGCTGTGCGTCGTCGTGCTGTCCCGTAATGAACTATCCTCGTTGGTCAGGTCCTCGTGATACATCCGTATACTGGGTGCCTCGCTCACCGGAATTTTTATCACGATCGTGTATATCTGTTTAAACATAAAAATACATTAAAAAAAAAAAGTCAATCCGTCGATTCTCATGACATTGTCAAAATCACTAAGATCTGACTATGAATCTGGGCCTTGAATCTTGATAATTAGAAATGTTGGGCAACCGGAAACCAAAAAAAAACAAAAAATTCTTCTCATTCCCCAACCGGATAGTAAATAAACAGTAGCAGATTTGATTTGTTTTTTAATATAATTGATGCCTTGTTACCGAATCAGTTGGAATATTTCTTATAGCTAATTCTCCGCTCGCTTGACTCCTGCTACTGGCGTCTTGTTGTTGTTCGCTCGTGAAAGGTGTTTCAATGGAAAGAGGCGTGAGCGTTTCATCGCCGCCCTGAACGGTTCGACTACTGATGTCTGTGCCACCGACTTCGTCGTCGTCGTCCTCGTCCTCGCGACCACTGTGCCACCACGCTATGCACCACATTTTCAACGAAGCCCACGACATCGGTCTGTGCTGCAGTTCCAAATGCCACATTTTTTCATCACCCAAGTTTTTACTCAACGATCCAATTTTTTTGTGTATTTTTTATAAATTCTTCGAATAATGATTTTTTTTAGATTGTGCAAGCTTTTCACTCACACTTCTGTAATCCGGGTAACGTTTATCGAGATAAGACGTGAGGTGAGAAGAATTAACGTCATCTCCGCCGGTGCTCGACTCGCTTCGACCACGTCGAGGACCGTCGACTTCGAGGACCTCATCGCTACGACTGTAACGCGATTATTTATTTATTTTTTTTTCAGCTGAAATTATCAACCGTGTGCGCAAAAAAATGGAATTCTAAAAATACCTGGAATTGCTGCGTTTGCTTTCGTCCTGTTTGTTCGCCTGCAAATTCCAGAGATCCTTTTTGCGCTTTTCGGTCTCTCGCCATATACGCCAGTAGAGAAAACACATGACTGAGGCGGGAACATAAAACGCGGCGATAGCTGTTCCGAATGTGATGTAATGATTTGTCTCGATAAATTGGATGTAACATTGTTTTTCGGGTACTGTTCTCTCGCCCTCTATATACGGCCATGCGTAGATCCACGGTGGCCATAAAAGTAGCGATATCCCCCAAGCGCAGGCTGAAATAAAAACAGTTGATTGTCCTTAAATAATCATAATATTAATAAGCCTCATACCAGCTGGAAATAAAAATCAGTGAGAACAGAATTTCATTTTCCATCGCGCACTAAGTAATAAAAAACGAATTACAAAAGTTGATAAAGCAAAGACCCAAGATTTTGTCAGTTGTTTCTATTGAGTGTGACAGTAATTTAACAATTTTGAATTTATCATCGAAGGGCAATGAATAGTTTGATGGATGACACTGTTGGATGCATATTACACCCGGCGACAACAAAACAAATGCTATTGGTCACGTGTGCGATGTTTCATAGAGAGGAAGTTTATTCTGTTGGTATGTATTGCAGCGAGAGAATTGCAAGCGAGTGATTTGTACGTTGGGTGACCTCGACCTTGAGGAAAAGGCTGTCCCCTCATTCTGCGGTAAAACTTTACTGCTCGAATTCTCGATACTGTACACTTGTAAAGGGGAGACTATATAAAAGGGAAGATTGCGCTTAACAGAGCATGTGTCAAACTGGCAGAGAGAAAGAGAGCGAGAGTGAGAGGCTTTCTCTCTCACATATGGGTTTTGCAAAGTAGCACGCGCCTCATTGTCATCGTTTCTCGTATATGTCGATAATTCGATACACATAGGAGCTCTCTCGGAGAGAAAGAGAGACGGAGAGAGAAAGAGCGAAGTGCATCGGAGCAGAAGCTCAATCGAGGGAATATACAGTTATAAAAAATGAAGGAAAAGCTTGGCTGATGTACATGTGTCACAACCTATACCCCATTATATATTGCAACAGGTGTCACACGGAGAGTCCTCGCTCGTATATTTAAAGTCAAGATAAACAGGCAAGTGAAGCTTGGGATGAGCAATGGGAGAGATCACATGTATATATACGAGTCAGGATGTATTATATAGATATCTTGTTGTATTATGCAGAGAGATATTTTCTGTAAATATATGAAGGACATTGGATTTGATGTAGCCATATATGCGACGTTATACCATTACCGTTCCCTTTTTCCTGTCCTCAGTAGTTTATCCTTCTTTCAGTCAGACTAAAGTCGTCTTTTATCGTCAATGTATATACTCTGTACGTATCATTCATAACGGGAAAGCATATTTCGTATACACGCGAATACCAAACTTCCTACCGGAGAGTCACAACACAATGGCTTTTAGCTTTTTCCTCGTGTATTTATCACTGTCAAAACTCTTACTAGGCTTTTCCAACGTGTTTCCAACTTTCTCAACAAAATGCACTAAGGGATTATATAGGACAACGGATATTCCGCTTATACACCTTTCATACGATATCCTTCTTCCAAGCTTATTCTTTGCTCCACAACTGTTTATTCTTTAATGGAATTAGTTCTAATGAATATCTACTCCTGGCTTTTAACGCATTGTTCTCGTGTGCTCAATGCGCCGCCTCTTCCTATGACATTTTATTACGATTGAGACTGGCCTCCAAAGGATACAATGAGTTTCAAGGGAATTTCAAAACTTTTCGAGCACTCTTGTGATTCAGATTTCATTTTTTTCTCCGGAATATTTCCACTATTGGGAATTTTTTTTTCAGCATGATAAACGATATATACGCGAGCGATTTTTTTTTCCTCGTTGCATAAAATCGAAATGATTCAATAATGCTTTTTTGAATATAGTCAATCCGTGGACACGTTTTTACTCGGTTATAATATTTCATGGAAACTCGGTGCAACGTAAACAGAGTCAATAGTCCTGTGATTCGAGACAAGCTACGCGGTATACTTATTTCGTTTTGTATTATAGTCGTACGACCAAGAAACATGCAACCGTCGCGTAATTATGATTTGTTACGTAAAGTGTCCACGAGCAGTTGATCGCTGCGTTAGACAGTAGAGAAGAGATGTTTAAACATCGTTGGAATTCATTCCGCGGGGTCGAGTGCGATAACAATTGAACGTAAAGTTGCTCATCGCAGGCCGGAAGTTATGAGACTCTATTTTAATTCCCATAAATGATGTAGACATGGTGAACGAGAGATATCGCGTGTCACCAAGGTCAAATTCTTACATTGAGTTTTCGAATACATTGGAAATCGAATTCGTCAATTGAATGAATGAAAGAAAAAAAATGCTCTTCGCAAAAAATACAGGTGGATATTGATTATTGGGCGGAGTAAAGTTTATCATGGTTTTTGGTTTAAAAAATCTCACCGATCATGGCGCCAGCTTTTTTGGAAGACCTCTTGGCTCGATAAGTGAGCGGTCTGGTGACCGAGAAGTAACGATCGAAACTGATGATGAGTAGGTTGAGAACGGAGGCGTTACTGGCGAGATAATCAAGGGCGAGCCAAGTGTCGCAGATATGAGCTCCCAATGGCCAATAACCGAGTACCGTGTAAACCGTAAAAAGTGGCATAGATATGAGTCCAATTGCGAAATCAGCGACAGCCAAACTGAAGAGAAAGTGATTCGATATTGTCTGGAGTTGTTTGTCGATTTTGAATGATATCATGACCATACTGTTGCCGATTACGGTCACGAAACTCAGTATAATTGCGAATCCACATATCAGTACTTTTTCCAATGTGCCGTAATTCGGGGCTGCTGACTCGTCCGATCCGTTGCAACTTTCCACCGGTACGAACGGAGTTACGTTCATTTCGCCTCCGGAATCCTTCCTCCTCGTAACTCTCTCTTCCTCTCTTCTCTTGCTCAATTTCCTCCTTTTTTTTCTTCACCTTTGGCTCTTTTTTTGCATCCGTCGCTCTGGCGATTGTCTCACGGCCTTTACTCCGTAGCACACGCATCCACACTCTCGCCCACGCACTCTAGAATCTTTCAACCCCTTTGGGGTTGACCCAACAGCCTTCTCCGTCTCTCTCCTACTGCTTTCTCCTTTATCCTCTCGTCGCGCTTTTCCCTTCTCGCTCTCACGTCCGCGCTTTCTCGCCAAACACGAGCAACGTCAACTACATCCCACGACGTTTGCCTCTGTTGTCGCGAGCATCGACCCTGCGAAAAATCCAGCCAGAAACATTCATTTACTTTCCTATTTAATTCCTTACATTTTTTTAAACAACACTCTTCTCATTTCATCTCATTTTTTCGATTAATATCATTTCCGTTGGTTTCATATCATTTTTCGGTCGAGTTCTTCTTTTTTTTTCTCAAATTATTCGTCACACATTTGGTAATTAACTTATCCGTTTGAATAAAAAAAACTCTTTGAAGAAATTTTCGATGAATTAAAGCACTCGGAGGTGAAAGAATCTGCAGAGAAACTTTTGAGCATTTGTCAATACTCCAGACGCCTCATTCCTGTGCCTATATCCAGATACAGTTGAAATTGAATTTCCCTATTAGATGCAGATATCGGATTTTCTTTCATCGGCATCCTCGGATTATTGGTTTTTATTTTTTATTTTTATTACAATCTCACGCTTCATGCAGCCTGAAAATTAGATCTGGCAACGAATACATTTAGCCGGATGAGTTTTTGCGAGCAAAATACGAAGTTGTCCCTTCTGAATCACGATGAACTTGCAATTAGCCCGTATATTTTCAACAATATTGCAAAAACTACGTGACGAGTCTCGAGCTCACGAGCGAGAACCAGAAACTTTTATTCCCAACAAGACAACAACAATTTCATGGAAAATACCATCTCAAAAATGTTACTAATTTTTTGAATATTTCGTAATTATTGTTTTTTTTTTTAACCTGTGAAATGAAAATTATCGCAAAGCACATCGAATCAAGTGAAAGTTTTCTTTTCTCGGTGTATAGATGCTCCGCTATTCTGACCCGAATTAAATAATAAATTATATCACGTATGAGAAGTCGAGATGAAAAAAAAACGTTTTCAAGATGAGAAAAGAGGGAGAGAGCGAAAGATGAAGAGAATCCCGAGTGTAAATCTCGTTTGGAGCAAGTTGAGGAGGAGTGGCAGAGTGACGGCCCCAAAGAATGATCAGCCAATGATCAGCAGAGAGGGCCACGAGAGTTTGAGTCGGTGCTCCGAAGTATCTTATACGCGTAGGACATATATATTTTCCCCACCTGCTGCTCCCTCGTGAACGCGAACCAAGAATCAACATAACTGTTTGACGGGCTCCGCCACATGGTGCGTAAGCTTTTTTAAAATGGAGGAACGAACGCATCGAACGCACTTTCCTTGTGCTGGAAAAAGTCGCCACGAAATCGAAATAAAAATCCGACTAAAATTACCACTCGAGAAAGCACATTCGATTTAACATTATATCGCGACGTCTCTTTCGTTTCGTTGGTTTTCTCAGACGAGACTCGTCCGCCAGGGCGAGGGAAGAAAAAATGATGAAAGGAGCAGAGATAGCGAGACAGAGAGTAAGAGAGAAAGTCGCGGACTTTTCGTTCCTTGGATACGTGCCAAGAGAGAATTCACGGTCTCGGGTACAAATAGCTCGACAAATCGGTAAAGTCAGTTCACAGCTTTGAGAATACTATCCCTTTGAGTAAAAAGTTACATCTGGCTTGGTTTGTTTTTTCTCGGCCTTTCACGCCATCCTATCTCTCGGATCTTTCGTTTGATAAACTTTTCCAATTTTTTCATAATTATCCTAGTAACAATTTGTCCGGATCTCAAAGGGCTATGCAGCGATCGAATGAATGAATAGGGACAGCTTGCGAGGGAAATATACGTTAGAGAAATAATATTGTTGCTTCAAACAGGAAATAAAAAAGTATTGGAAAAACGGAAGATAGTGATAGTGAGGGAAGAGAGAATTGACCCTGGAAATTCATTGAATACATGGGGTATCGATAGGAACGTCCGAGTAACCGAGAAACGATTCAAGAGACGATCTAGCCCGTATTGTATCCCTTCGAGCTATCTCTGTGTAAATATGTATAGACATATTACCTTGCTCTACCAAAATCTCTCTCCATCTCTTTTTCTATCTCTGTGAATTTTCCGTTATACCGAGCATCGATGCTCGGTATACGATGGGAATAGAATTTAAGGTTTTACTGGACGTACAGTCGTGACGAGAAAGCAATGAATTTTGCAAAATTCATTTACCAAATTTTTGACACAGGATTCTCGATATCTCTACGGTGTCGATTGTTGGGAAAAAATCTTTGAAACCTTTCAACATGGACAATAAATATTTTTCAATTTGGAACAATTCGAGCTTGACGATCAAAAGTTTTTTCTAACGATTTTCTTTGCGGGACCGTGAAAATGACGCAATGTAAGCGACGAAATTCCAGTTGGAGGGTTTTTGCAAATAATTCCTTTCGATCGAATTTTTGGAGAAGAGTGTACGACGAGAACATTTTCAAAGGCACAAATTAAATTGTACGAGCGAGAAGCTAGATGTTTGCTTGGCCCTACTGCTTCTTGTTTTTCTTCCAATTCCGTTTTCACTTTAATTCTAATCTAGAACGAGATAATCACGTTCTAATCCACCATCACTTTGACCAAAGTTTGCGCATATCGTCCAACTACCCCCAAAGTTCACGCTTTCAATCTCTTTGAGTTTACATTTCCTGGTGTTTTATAGACAGGCGTGGCTACTGAATCGAGCACGCTTTTGCTCTACTTTCGCCCACCGAATAAAGTGATAGCATGCATTAACACCGCCAAATAAAATTACGCGTTGGAAACTTTTATTTTCAATTTTATGGATATCGGCCGAGAGTGGGAAAACCGTATGAGATTTTGTTCTCCAAGGAAAATATATTTTCTCGTTAAGCCCCTGTCACAATTATTTTTCATCCACTTCCAGGTGAACTTGGCGCCAGCAGAAAGTTGTACAGAGATCAAATATGATCAAATTAAGGGAATTTAGAGGGCAAGAAAAAGGGGGCGAATATTTATCGTAAAATTATTTTGTTTAAATGAAATTGCGAGGGAAATGGAAAATGTAACTATGAAATAGTGACTGATGTGCAATCGGGCCAATTTGTCAGCCATCTAGATTTTCATTGGCTCCCTAACGCGAAAGATCCGGAGTTCTCGAGGTGCTAAACGAATCCTGTTAAGTCTAATTGGAGCGAGTATGCCTCGAAGCTTTCTCTCTCTCCCTCTCTCTCTTTCTGTTCTGGCTCTTCCACGTTTATATACTCTCTTGAGCTCTCAGGCTCCAGGACGCCCAGGCTTTCGCCTCCTTCAGGAACTCTGTCATTACTAACGTCCCCGTCTGTTATTACCGAAGTAACGAATAGTTGGGTGTTCCCCGGTCGATGTGATTCTACGATTTATAATCGTTCATCGATCCGCGTCAGTTTGCAGCATTAGGCGTTTTCTTATTCGCTCTCTCTCTCTCCTTCCATTTATTTTTCTTGCTCACAATTCCGCGAGCTCCCTCTCAGCCTAGAAAATTTGTTCTGCATATATTCGTTTGTCCCCTTTCCGCACAGTCATACGATATTCGTTCTCTCCCATCTCTGCGTTTCGTTTCAGCGCTCCTACTAAAAAAAAAAGAAAAAAAAGAAAAAAACGTAAAAGCGTCGAGTCACAGTGCAACGTAAAGGAAATCAACTGTTATGATTATTAATGAGAGTAGGATGCTTCGAACAGTGTACGGTAAAATGCGAGACTATTGAAATCTCATGAATCAAAAAATGCGATAAATTTCTCGTGTTTGAGCATTCGAGCAGAAATTAACATGCTCGGTAAAAACACGCGCCTCATGAAAAAAATGGCAGCACTCCCGACTTTTGCCATCGCACAAAAGCTGCTAAATAACGGTCGAGTTTTCAAAAGCAAAAAAGAAAAATCCGTTGAACCATGACTGCTCAATGAAGGCCCACGAAAGGATTTCTCCCATACAGAGTTTTTGAAAAATTGCTAAGAAAACGTTCAGCGCATCATTACGAAACTACGTGCAGAATTTCGAAAAAATTCACGATCTCATTCTGGAGATATCGTCAACGAAAGATTGGTCAGTTTCTCACACGCGATCTTAAAAGGGGAAGTCCAAAGATTCACACTTGAGGGGATAACTCGAACATTTTTCTGCACATTTTTTCTCGCCAGTCACGAAAGAACATGCGACGAAAATGGTTTGGAAAAAATCAAGAGAACTTTGACCATTTAACTTCAGAGACACAACCATAATTTCCTATCGAGTATGGAATTGAAGTTGCTTTCTTCAGTGGAGCTGGCAATTCGTATATGCAGTGTTTTTGCTAAGATAATTGAATGATTCCAGAATAATTGAATGCCAGAAAATTGGGGAATAAAATTTTCGAAAGTAAGTCGTAGAATAAACTGGCGAATGTGACTGTTGGGGGCTCAGTTGGTTAGAAGAATGCATAGACTTACTCAGTACAGATGCTGGCCCGTTTTTGGACATGGCAAATTTGTATTCTGATGTTGAAGCTCGAGATGGGGACCGAGAGGTGACGAAAAGCTGGTCGTTCTCGCTGACACGTTTGAGAAGCTTCTTTTGAAATTTTCATACGATCCTCTTGCACCGTTTGGTAGTGCCTTTCCGCTCGACGTTGTGACAAAGCGATGACAATGCATTGCTGTTGCTTTTACGAGTATCGTTGAAACGTTTTTTAACCCCACGACGAGATTTCCTTTTGAAAGTTAAACTCGAACTGCAATCTCGCTGCCTAAGAAACAAAAGTAATCAGACAAAGAGTTTCAAGGTATAAGTCAGCGTCAAGTGTAAATCGAAACGATGAAAACACGAAGATTGGGAGAGGCTTGAAGAAGAGATGATGCTGAAATTAGCATCGTCGCACAATGAAATTCCTTGTTTTCCCATAGAGATCAAAGTTTATAGGAAGTGTTGAAAATTCTGGGGATGTTCGTTGGTCGTTGATAAAAATTGAAACAGCGAGAAAAGTTGTAACGATTGAAAAAATCGATAAATCGATGATTGAGTTTTTCATTGGGTTCGAACGATGTAAAGTTCAGCGTCGTATAAGGAAGAGAGCGATATACGAGAAGGAGTAAAAGTAAGGTAAATACAAAGAGAGGCAGAGACAAATAGAAGAAAGTCAAGGGATGCGATATTTCGAGGGAAAGGGATAAATAGAATAATAATAAGAATATTAATATGTAAAATACCACAGTGAGCGTTACGTACATCAAAAAAAACGAAGCGACGATTTATAGTGCATTTAACCGCAACGAGTATATTTCACACGATAACTAATTATCATCACCTAATTAAGTAAATTTTTAAATGTCGTTTGTTTAGTTCTACGTTGATGTTTTCGTAAATCTTAATTTTCTTTTTTTTTCGTTTTTTAAATGTCATTTTTAGCGGATTCCGAAGACTCAATTATTTAGTGACTCTCGTTTGACTTTTTATCTGTTTGATTTTTAATTTAAACAGTTCAATTAGAATAAACGAACGAAAAACGAATATATAGACGTGAACATTTCAGATACCAATGGAATCAGTGAACAAAGTACGTGTGAGTCGATGTGCGTGTGTGTGTTGCATAAAAAGCTATGATGAAGCTTTTTAACGGCGAACGGCTAATATTCACATATTTTCATAACAATAATATATGCAAATCTTCTATGTACACAATTCGGCATACATATATGCATGTGTAATAGTAAATAATTAAATACACACACATGGATATACGTATGGAGGTTTATCTTCAGTCTCCATCGAAACATGTGATAATAAATAATTAAAAATAACGAGCTAACGAGGCGGGTCTATAACGATTTTCCAATTGTTTTATATACTATTTTGAAGCACATGTTTTTCGTATATAAATAGACCATTTCAAGGCGTGTATATAATATTGTCTATCGTGTGAATGCACGTAGAAAAAAACAATCACGACTGACGCGTTGATGCTCAACACGGTGAAAAAAGTATCTCGTGCATAAAGTAATAAAAAATAAAGAGAAAAAAATATTAATACGTAGAACGAGGGCATGGAGAAAGAGATGTTAGAAGTTTGTTACTTCACAATATATGTGTGTATACGTGTGTGCATCATACACACGCGATTACCGATTATTATAGACCATCATCGTCTTTATTGTTATTATTATTATTATTATTATTATTATTGTTATATGATTATTATTATTATTATTGTTATTAATACGTATAGCCACGATAAAGTAATGATTACCTCGAGCTCGAAGTACGGCACGCGTCGCGCCTTACTTTGCCAACTAAAAATAAAGAAAAAACGTTCAAGAAATAAACGAAAGCGGGAGGAAAATGAAAAAATTAAGCGGACGGGACGGGAACACAGACCAAGGAAGTTTTTATCGTGCAATCTAATACGGCGAGGTCATATGCTTCCTCTCTGATACACATCGACTTTGAATTTTTGAGACTTTTCTAATTCTGAACGGTTTCGCCCCTTTGAACACTGAGATCGAAGGGAAATCTTGACTTTTCGGAAACTCTGCTATGGAATCGTCCTCGAAAATTCGCTCTATTTCTCCCCCCGATTCCTTATATTCGTCAAAATATTTGCAAACTCTCGGTGGACCAAAGGGAAACGTCGGACTGTACTGTTTGACCAAACATCGAATCAATCCTACGAGTTTTCGTAAATAGGAAAAAAACTGCCTATTGTAAATAAAAGCTCCTCTCTTAACAGCAAACTACGATCCAGGTCTCCTATAGAGAACTTATACTATGAAACGACGAAAATAAGGCTAGAAAAGCTATCAGCTTTGAGTATGTTTACGTAAAACGACCCCCACACTGTACCGGTACGATATTAGAAGGTCAGTCAGCGGTTGCTCTTACGCTCTTGTCGTCCACAGTCACTCGAAATTGTTTACGTTCACATGATTCATTTTTATTTCAAGCTTCTGAGCATTCAGGACTCGCGACAAAAAATTACACCTGACGGCAGACTCTCTGATCGTAAAATTAGAACTTCGGGAAATTTCTTCTATTTCTGTTTCCGCTCGTAAACAAGAAAATTTACGATTTTTCGTAACGAATTCCAACCAAAAACCTCGTCTAGTTTTTGCACTAGCATAATTACTCGAATCCAATTATGAAAAATCCAATTCTCATGCCCAAACATCAGTCTAATGGAAACAAAATGTTTCTGTCTGTCCCCGATCTCGTTAGTCCCTGATAAAACATTGTCCCTAGAAATTAAACATGAAAAGTGAAAATTCGTGAATCACTTCGGCAATTATAAATAAAAATGACGTACAACCGAGAATAAAAAAAAATTTCTTATTTTTTATATTTTTTCTTCATTAAATAACAAGCAATGTGCGGAGAAGCTCAAACGAAAACGACAGCGGTTCACGAGGTGAGGGTTAAGCATCCCACCTTAAGCTTGCCCCTGAAGTTTTATTAAAACACGACAAAAATACGAGCAAGATTTGAAATCGTAATTCTACAGCATCCGGTATTGGAAAATTGAGGATTTTCGGAATTTAGTTGATGCTTTTAAATCCAACAGTTTCTGATTCTGACTCGTTTTTTTTATTTCGTATTAATCATTATTGTTTAATATTATCTGTTTCACCCTCTTCCTTTCGAACGTGATTCTCTTTCCTCGTGGCCCCTGAATCGCGATACACAATGAATTTCCATTTTTATGATTTAACCATAATTCAATATTCATTAGCATAATCTGTATAATTGATTTTTGTGACGATAGAGATTAATGGATTAATGAAAATCGAAAGTTTATATTTAAATTTGACTGTTTAATATTTGAGCTCGGCCTTAATTCTAGATCGATGAAAATGAATTCGAGGAGAACACAGATCAGTTTAAACTGAATTACCTGTGCCACTGAGCCAATTACCGGGAGGCAGATCACAGGCAGGTACTTGCATAAGTTGGCGAAGCGGAGGACGATAAAAAAAGACGACAAAGAGGGGAAAAAGGCACTTCACGACGAATCGTTTGGTCGTGGTATCGATTTATAACGCTAAAATAAATGTATAAGTAAATAATGGAAAGGGGAGAAAATGATAGAAAATACGTGGCTGGAAAAAAATTCGATTCTCAAACGCGATTTAGCCGGGCGCATATTTTCAGGAATTAAAACTTTAGCAAATCTGTGTAACAACGATGAAGATTGTTTTTATTCGCTCCGGTACAATGTAAAACAAACTGAGCATTTTTTCCCTTTTTCTCGAGCTTTCCTCTCATTTAAAACGTCCCAACCCCTCCCCAGCTTCTTTTCCTGGGGTATAATATCCGCGCATCGTAGTGAAAAGGGGAGGACAATTCTGTCGTTCCATTGTACGTATTATCGAGGCTATGGTGCGGCGATATCTTCCTTTTCCGAGAATATAAACCCTCGCGAGAACGTACACTACGTGGCATGATATACTACATTGTTCCTCTATTTATTGTTGATTGTTATTATTCTTCATATTATTTAAACATTGTGAAAAACAATTTACAACTGTGCGTTATGTTTGCATGGTTTTTGTACAAGTTCGATGTTACCTATGGCTAATCGAAGTTGAAAGATCAAACACGAAAACTAGATTTTTGACACATTCGCTCGTCTATACCTGTTTATTATGAACGTGGAATCGTTCAATTTTCAAGGGCGTCTTCTCTAAAACGTTTACCGGTCTCATTCAACGTCAATAAAAAAAAACCGTGCACACGAATTTTCAGTAAGAAAAAACGACATTAAACACAACAGGTCTCAGTTCGTTTCGAGTTTTTTTGGGAAAGAGATTCATTCGTATCTGAATGAACGGAATTTTGTTTTCGAAATATGTGCGACAGATCTACAATATCATGAAAATCAAATGTTAAATGATATGGTTGACTTCGGTTTCTACGAATAGTCGAGTCTCAAATGATTTCCCTCCAAAAATATACGCTCTGTTTTTTTCGGAAATGATGAATCCGCCATATTGAATTAGTATATGAGTTAACCTTCCTCTTGTTTTTATGAGGTTTTGTCTCGGTGTCATGGAAAACGTAACGAAAATTTGTTCAAGTGATGGAGCGTTTTAGTGCCAATGGAAAATGATTAAACTTTTATTTTCAACGATAAATAAAAATAACAACGAATATGGGGGAATGTGATGAGAATAAAAATTCGTTTGGGCAGTAAAGAAAAACAATGAAAAAGTCACACACGCCACACACGTAATTAAAACACTCAACGGCTATCTACGTTACATCTCTCGCTAAAGAGTTCTTCTCTCGAACCGAACGAATCTGTGCTGCAACTGCTGTTTCCGGTGTTGCTTCTGACGATAGTCGAATTGGTTGAGTCGATGGTGATGTTGGCTGTAGTAGTAGTAACCCCGGTGTAAACTGAGGTTGATGTACTATATGTGGTTGCACACTGGCCACGGGTGTGTAACATCGTTGTCGAATTTGTTTCTGTGTTTGTTTGTTGTTATTATTTTTACCGTTTTAAACGTAGGTTAGAAGTTCGAGAGTATTTCCGACATGATTTCAATCGTGACGATTTTATACACATTATTATGACATTCAGATTTTACGTCAATTGCAATCGCGTGTTTTTCAAGATTCCTTGGAAGAGTAAAAAAAAAAAAAAAAATAACGGTTTTTCATTCGGTTCGTATCACTTGTGTGGAGATAAAAAGAACGAAAACGTGAAATAATATTTGCCTCCGTTACACTTTTCGCGATTGTTGAGTCGAACGTCACGAAATGTGCCTACGCATCATCGACGATCATTTATTTATCTTTACTTTGTTTTCCTTGCGGTTTACGACACTCTCGATAGAAAATTTTATTTTTTTCTACCGGTAAATTTGGCACTTGGTCCTTCAGTCCTGCAACTTCGTACTTTATTTCGCGATTATGTAAAGCTTTGACTCTTCCAATGAACAGCGATATTGCGACATTGGATAAAAATGTTTTACGCAACGTTTCGTCGGAGCATCCTTCGAGTCCGTGGACCACCGCCTCTATTCAATACCCTATTAGCGAGTTCGCTCGCACTTACGAAATGTACGAAAGCTCGTCGAACACTGTGAACTCGCGGAACCCCTCTCTTCTTGACTATCCTAGTGCTGTCCTCTCTATTCCCCCAGCAGCTTCACTCTCACTCCCACCCCCCAAAAGCTTTCGCTCTTTTTAGTTCCTCACTTCTCTCGCTCTCTACGTGTCTCGTCCCGCACACACGAGCACCCGCGCTTCTCTCGAGGGCAGCAGACACACCCGGTTCGTCGAAGCGGGAGCTTCGCCTCTTAAACTTTAAGATTTTTCCTTCGTTTTTTCTAATTTTTGAGTAAAATATAAAAATACGCGGAAACGCTTTGCGTTTTTGATGAGTAAGCGTCTTCAATTCCAAACGCACGCTTCGAAATACAAAATTCAAAGGACGTAAAAAGTATGAGCGAAAAATAAATGGGATATTATTATTTTACAGAGTTTTTGTATTCATTTTCTTGTCGTTTTGTACACGAGGGGGCGTTCGAGTAAGAAAAGACACGAGGTAGAGAATCGGGCCAGGGGAATGATTGCAAGTTGTTGATAAAAACAAAACAATAAAATTGTTATGTTTTTGTACGAAGCACAGCAGTAGGAGCACTCCTTGATTCCGTGATTATTATGATTATTATTATTATTATTATGATTTTTATAACCCGTAACCTAAGATTGCTTTATTCGCGCGCGCATTGGAGTTTATGGACCGCGGATGTCATGTCCTCGGGTGCGAGGTGCGAAGACGTCTAGTACGAGCGGCGGAGCGAGGACCGCGATGGACTAGGGCGTGGGCAATCGTAGAGAACCGCGCGCGCCAGGAGAGAAACGCAAGAGCCCACCACCCCGTCGACTAGAGAACGAACAACCGTTCGCGAGATAGACGGTCAGAGGGAGAGCGAGAGAGCGAATACCCCGAGACTACATTGATTTTGATTTTCGAAGGCGCGCGCACTCGTGCAGCCTCACTCGCGGTACTCTGCTCTTCTGCCTTCGACTGTTCTTTCTAAACATGTATATATTGATGTTAACATAACCTCCCCGCGTTCTCTCCAATGCGATTTTATCCCCAATATCCAAGATTCTTAGCTTTGCAAATAAATTTTTCATGGCCGCGTAATATTTTGCAGAAAATTGTTTTTGCCGGTAGAATTGCGTCATATTAACAGGTGATGGATACATATTGAAGCATTTGTGTGCGGGAAGACGAGAATCGAACTTCACATCATGGCCGCCTGAAGTTGACTACGGCAACTAGCGCCACCATCGGTCGTTATGTTCTAATGCCTGCACTTTTGTTTTTTTTTAGACTTTGCGCTTTTTTTAGAGAAATAGTAGTAGCGATAAGTCTTTTCCCCCGTTTTCCTTTACGCACTCAGAATCGCCGATCCTTTTGACCAGTAAAAGTATCGGAAAGATTGCAACGTAGCGTGTTTTACTTATTATCGATCGATAGATCCATCGAGACTGCTCAGAATTAGAATTTCCCTCAGTGACTTTTGTTTCGGAATCGTAAAAATTATAAAACGCAACTCAACATGGCCACGGGAGTTCGCAGCTTCGCAACAAATGTTGAATTTTTGAGGTTAGATTCGAAATGCCCGCGTAATGAAATAAAGGCTTAGGGGCAGTAGGCGCGATGAATCAATTGATTCGTACACCCAAAAATTGTTTCGTCCCTCCATAACTAACTCCAAGTGTTTTTTGGGTGAGTAATCGAAAAACGACGTGGAAGTCATATAGGTCACGCGTGTAGAGTGAATCTGGAGAGATCACAAATCATTAACCCTGCCCGCAACATTCACGTCTTAAAGACCCTTAGTCCGCTTATTTTTGTCACTGACGCTCACGCCCTGGGACATCATATGCTAATTGTTATTATTTATCAGCGCGGTTGTTATTATTCTTACAGCCAAAACGACGAGAAATATAATTAATTTAAAAATAACAATGAAAACAATTATTCATCCATATTTGCGAGATTGTGATTTTGGGGTTAGGACAATCGTGTTTCGAACTATCCACTATTTTTATGCTCTTCCATACTTGACCATATTTTCGTGCAAATATTCTATGTATTCTTGTTTATTATTACTTTTGCATTTATAAATTGTACAAATAACACATTTATTTTCGTGCTGTGTAAATGAAGAATGAAAAAATATACAGTGTACGAGAAAATGCTACATTCCTTTTTATTCCGAGTTTGTAGTAAATAATTACTTCGGGCTATGTATAGTATATCCCGGGATTCGGATCAAGGATATAGGGCATAAAAGGAGGACGCTCGAGGTCCTTGCCATATCGATACTTCCGAACGCCGTTTCTATATACGCGCGAGTAACTATAAATATATAGGGGAGGGTAGATAGAGATATATACATATATGTGTATGTTTCTATGTAAAAGCAGAGTACAAGTGCACCAGGAAAGAAGATAGAGCTCGAGACAAACATCATCCACCCACCCTTGCTATTCCTCTCCATCTCTTTCGCCCTTTCCCTTTCTCTCTCTCTCTCTCTCTCTCTCTCTCTCTCTCTCTTTGACTCTCGTGCTCGCTCTCTCAGACTTCTCTGTGTTAAAGGGCTCTCTGACCCCGGAAATTCTGACTGCTAGACCTCTTCCATCGATTTTCTTTCCTTTCAGTTTTCCACTGTTTTGTTCTCACCCTTCATTCTCCCTCTCACTCTCTTGTCTCTATCACTCGTGGAAAAAACCTGTCTTCCGGAAAAACAGGAACATTGTTATCGAGTCTGCGATCATATTCGTTCCCTATTATTGCGAGCACTAATGAGAAAGCCAGATATACCATGACACTTGGTGCTACGAAATTTTTTATATTACCCAACTATCTTTGCAAATTTCTTCATTCTTACTTCGTTTCTAATTCATCGAACATTGAATGTTTAGTGTTTGGCATGTCGTGCTCATGTCGGAGACATCAAATAATATAAAAACCGTCAACGTTGTGTTGAAATTCAAAACATTGGAAAGTCGAGAAAAACATGTTTTTATTCGCAAGTTTATTATTTTTTGAAAATTGATGTCACTGTTTTCCGCGTTCAAAAAATCTTAGGCAGATCCCGAGCGTAAGATCCGGAATAGATTTTGGAAATCGAATTTGGAGGAATTTTCGAAGAATTAAGTGTTTTCGTACGATGCAAAATTGAACGATGATCATCGCTCATCGTTATTACGGTAATCAACTAATTCGTTTTTTTGTTATGTTGGCCGTGTCGATTCACTCTTTGGTTTATCTATTTGGCCAGCTCAGGCTTTAGAGTCATTTTGCCTTATATCAAGTGAATTCAATGTGATTTTGGGTTGGGTAAGAAAGTTTACGATGACAGCGCCATCGTTAGTAATTTTCGTGCCAAATATGATTTGCTGGCGCGTGGTATGGACGGGTCGAAAGAGAGGGCTCAGTTGCCAAAAATAGGATCTAATCCGATTAGGTTAGGTCGCTTAAGCGTTGATTTCCTCACAATCACAGCGTGGACCAAAAGATAAGAATTAAACTGCCCTCAAATTACTGACGAGCTTTTACGGACTCTCTATTTTCCCTCCAATTTTTTAACCAATTTTACTCGCTCCACAGACTTTTTCTTTTTTTTTTTTGACGTATAATAGACTCCAAGGATAAAAATGTCTTCGTTCGCGCCAATATTTGTTAAGTGAGCGCAATAGCCAAAAGCATTTTGTCAAGCTCATGGAAATTTGAGACGGCCGATGTATTTCAACAGGGTTTTCGACTTACGAGAACACATTTGACACGCGATACGTTGAAAGAAAAATAAAGGAATCGCTGGAGGAATGGAGCATGGAAGGATGGACAGCAGCAAAGTGCAACGATATCTCCTTCCATTAGGCTTTGTACGTGTTTTATTGCGTAGGTGTGAGTGAAGGCCAGTAAAGCTTTCCGGAGCTAGTAGATCAATTTATATAGGTCAGACCACGAGTCTGTTGCTTTGAATTTTTCGACTTGCATCCCTGCCATCTCTCGGGATTCTCAGGACCGCGGCAAGCTCTCAGAATACCAACTGCTAATGAAATCGTTTGAGTAACCATCGGAGTAATTTTTTTCACATCTCGCCGCTTATCAACGGTACGGATCCGACTACCCAGCAAACAAAATACTGGTACGGTACTGGTACGATACCAGCACCACCTCCACCGCGTACCGGTACTGTACTTACCAAGTATGTGCTTACAGTGATGGTACGATGCCGGTACAGCGTGCCAGTACGCGGTACTGCCACGATACATTCTACTCGACTGTAGAGTGTTTTCCATCTGGAAACGGTTACAGATGGAGACCAGCACACGCCAAACAATGCTGAGGAGTTCTAGCCTTTTTCACTTTTTCAGGCAATGCTGAACGGTTCTGTCCAATAGTACGTTTTCAATTTATTCCATAGGCTTTTTTCTCGATAAAATCTTATATAAAGTTGCATTCTCTTCGATTGAGGGTCGTTTTGGATCACAAAATGGTTGTTGATGATGGAGACCACCTTACGCTATGCAATGCTGAAGAGTTCCGGCCTTTTTTCACTTTCAAATTTCGCTCCACAACCTTTTTTGCAATTGACATTCTCATCGAATATTCCAATTTTCCTAAGGGCTCTCCATACGGACGTGGAAGCCTCGTGAGAGCAAAAATGCGGCATATGATGCAAATTAAAAATGTCGCCAACGTTTGACGATCGAAATAAAGAAGTTTACTAAATTGTTGCCTTCTTCGCGTTGTTCTATTTTGATTCGCGGTGGGATAAAGAAATGGGATTAATTTTGTTATAAAAGTCAATTTTGATGAGACGTGGGCAAATTTGATGGACTTTATTAATCATTACATGACAGATGCAGAATTATTACAGATATATGGATACGACGTTCCATGATTTCGTCGTGAACGAGTTTCATTAATTTCATTTTTGAAAATGCATTGCGATCTCGATTCGTGACCAACCGACTGCGGCAATGGACCAAATGAGAATTGCAATGATCGTGGAAAACGAAACCGAAATAAAATTGAAGCACAAGTGAGCTTTTTCGTAATTGCCATTTACGATCGATTGAAAAATCGGGCACGCCAGAATCATCCACTCTCTTCTTTGAGAATGAGTCAAGATTGTTGTTCTACTTATCAATAAATAAATACGTAATAACGTTGACATCTTCGATCACATAAAGTAACCGAAACCGAAGGTACGTTTAATGGCGTCCCAGTAGTACCTTTCCCAATTCTCTTTCGTTGTGTCTTCCTCGCTGAAAAAATGACAAATAGAAAAACGTAAAAAATCTCTTTCGAAAAATAAGATCGAGAATTTAGTTTTTCGCATTTAACACGAATGGTCCATATACGATGAGTCACAAGATGCTCACCTAACCGGAACTCCCGTCTGTGTGATGTTGACCTCCGTATGGTCATTTTTCTCAGATATATCGATCGTTACTTCGCTAAAGTGACCTGCCGGCCATTGTTTGCATCGCCACCTTTGAGCTATCTTCGTTGGTGTCACCTCGACGAATTCACCATGTACGTTACCTCCGAAAAACTCGAATTTTCCGCCTTTCTTCGGCTCCAGTTTTACCGGTCCTCTCGTGAAGGCTTGTACCATCTATTATTGTTATTAATAATGTCATTATGTTGTAAATTTTACATTGCTATTCTTACGAGTGCGTACTGGGTCAAATTGACCCGAACAATTTTCTGTCACCGATCGTTTAGTATTTAATTTTTGTTTCCCGTTGAAAAATAAATTTAGGGCCCAAAAAAATGGATAATTTTCTACAAAAAACGTTTAGGTACGAAAAAAAAGATTCGGAAAACTCCTTGGGTCAGAATGACCCAATAGGCATTTATAGGCAAAAAATCACTTGAAAATATCAAATTTTTCGTCCCGATTTTCTTTCTTCAGTGTTCCAATAAACGACAAGCAGACTGAAGGATGTTTTCGATAACTTACCTCAATAGTTGTGAAGACATTGTAAAATTCTTGAGCTCGACACTGGAACTTTTGTTGTTGCTTAATCGTCGTTGTTGCGATTTTATGGCCAACGGACGCGTTGTTCGTAGGTGTAATGGCAGTGTTCATTATGTCCTTAACGTTAAAGCCCGACTTGATATTCCTCACATTCTCTTTGCCATTGTCTTTCTTCGGAAGAATCATTCCTTTCGAAAATTCTAGAAAATATTGGGAGCAATCATTAATCGACGAATTCGTCATTGCACGAAGAGAAACTTGGATTCCTCTGCTGGGACATGTCTCAGCGTTATACCTTCTTTCAATGCCGCAATGTACTTCCCGAGTGTATTCCTAATGGCAGGTTTACCCTGTGTATGCAAAAAGTGTTTCGTATTTTCTCCATCGTCAGTGCTGCTTTTCAATGTAAACTCGATCTGAAATGATCATTTTATTCATAACCATAATTACTATCGATTTAACGAATTCGTATTGGAAATAAAATTCAAAATATGCCTTGTTTCCATCAAAATAGGCTTACGTCAACTTCGGAGAGATCATTTTCCTCAGAGAGATTCGGAATGTTGATCTTTCCTTCGATATCCTTGTCCTTGTCCGATACCCATTTCAAAACAATTGACCATTCGTAGAAGAAAATTAATTTTCCTTTTCTATTATTCACTACGGCTTCGCCTTCGAACTTTTCCACTTCCGAGACTGTACACGAGTCTGAGGAAAAAGAAAGAACTCGTGAGAACAGCTCGACTGCACTCTGAAGTTTCAATGTCCGTACAGAACTCACCGTTGTCCTTCTCGATCTTAAAATTCTTGAAAAGTTCTTTTATTTTTTCCTGCGACCAGGCACACGCGTTCTTTTCAGTCCTAAAATAAGACAATTTCATTCAAACACTCTTTTGTTGATTTTAGACATTCAGCCAGAAACCCAGAGTCCTTTTTAGTCCTACAAGCTTCCAAGGACCAGTTATCGCTTCATGGAATATATTCTAATGAGATTACCAGTGCCAGTTGTTGACGTTTGTAGCATCAGGTCGTTCCTCGACGATCCATCGTGGGTCTCCTTCTCCCCATTTAGCCATTTCTTGCAAGAGTCAAAAGGGGAAAGATTGAATGGGGAAAAGCAATACGTTTATCTGTAAGCAACGTATGAATCGGAAATGTGGTGGTGTTTGATGGAAATGAGCGGTTGAGCTTCAGATCCAATGAGTAAACAATTTTGGAGGACGAACGAGCACATTACGCTATACATAACCTCTGTTGACTTCAAATTTTTCACTCTCTCGTAGATGACGGCAGATATATCGCAACAGCACTGAATTTAGGATAAAAATCGAATGATTTGAATAACACAAAGTGGCTCGTTCACTCACCTCTAAGCCTGGTAAATTCGGAGTATCCGATAGAATGTGCGATCGAACTTATTTGACCGTAGAAATGTTGTCTGCACTAAAAGCGATTAAACAACAGTCACGGGAATTCGTTTTGCACGATATTTTTCAAGTTCATCAAGGTGAATTAGAAAATCTTCCAATCGATCGGGAGGATGTTCTAACGACAATCACACTCAAAACACTGCTAGAAAATCACGCTTCCAGGACTTTTCTCACCGGACGAATGATACTTTCTGGAACATTCAGGAATATTGTACACTTTGCTGCGCCTGAACGTGTAGCCACCAGCCTCTTTCCTTTTACCGTGAGCCGTGAGTCGCTGTTTGCCGTTTATGCAACGATCGCGACATCTAGCGCGGATATTAGACGCGGAACGAAAAGCAACGTGGAAAATCATGGAATTGGAAAAAGGAATTTCGAATGTAATTCGCTTTCCTTTTTTTTCAATCTTCCGAGATATACTAACCAATACTAACTATCGGAGACGTAATATTCGACTTTTCTATTAGTTCACAAATAACCTTTAACAAGCAGTTCTTGGTTCCGAAAAACTGAAGTAAAATTTCAATTTCAATAGCTAATAAAATTTCGAATATTCCTTTAAAATAGCTTCTTCCTCGCACATTATGTAACGGGGGGAGTCTATCATGGAAATGAATAATTGTTCAAGTCGCTGAATAGAATGGTCCGGAGGAGAACATGGGAATAAAGTAACAGCTTGAGGATTAATCGTGTAGACGAGTGGTTGTCGGATTTATTAATTTCCCATCGAGATTTAAAAAAAATGCGTCGTACAAATGTTGTATATGGAAATGTAACAAAATAGTAGGGGCAGGTAAAAACAGTCAGTTTTCTTGTGGGAGACTCGATGGGTACACGAAGCGTTTGGAAATGCCGATTTAATATTCTTCGGCACCTTCGCCTTCTCCGTCGGCGGAGTCAGTTCCGACCTCTTCGTAATCCTTCTCGAGAGCAGCGAGATCTTCACGGGCTTCAGAGAATTCGCCTTCCTCCATACCCTCACCGACATACCAGTGGACGAAAGCACGTTTGGCGTACATGAGATCGAACTTGTGGTCGAGACGGGCCCATGCCTCAGCGATGGCCGTGGTGTTGGACAACATGCATACGGCACGTTGGACCTTGGCGAGATCGCCTCCTGGCACGACAGTCGGTGGCTGGTAGTTGATGCCGACCTTGAAGCCGGTG
>JAPYYS010000304.1:0-70076 GCA_030522525.1 Campopleginae sp. 14b
AATTGGAAGTGAGGATTTGTTGGGGTTTCCAGAGGTGTAAGAAAGAAGGAGATTTGTTGAAGACCGAGTTGGTTGTGTAGTTGTTCTCGGCTGGAATTGTATTCGCTTGATTGGCTGAAGCATCACAAGGATAAATCTCGTGCAATGGAATTATTCTGGAAATTCCTTCGTTCGGTGTTTTGGCGTGAACGATCGTTGAGCAGCCCAAGGCGTAATTAAGGGGGTGAGGCATTCGTGCATTCGTGAGATACCTTTGTGATAGATATACATTGCAGGCATGAGGAGTAAGAACGAGCCAACGGAATAATGGAGCCAGGAAAGCATGAATGAAGTTTCTCCGATCGCTCCGGTGATTTACTACGTAAAGATTCCTTGCGAGGCTAATCCTGTACTCGCTTAACAAGTATGCTCCAACTTATTCGTCCCGTCCTCATTGACAGAACTGGCTGAATTGAACAATTTTTAAAACTAATTGGTATCTTATGTCCATTGATATCGTAATTAATCATAATTAATAATATCAGCCCCGACACACGTGTTTGCATAATGACTTTGTCGACACTTCCGATCAATTTTAATTTATCATCAATGATTTGCCGGCTTGAAAGTGTTCTAAATAAATGTTCATCATTAATGAGAAATCCTACTCTGCAGATTTACATGAAATTCGGAAACGTGCAGGCGTTGAATATTCAAATGTTGGATAATATTTTATACAATTTTTCATTGATCTTTAAATTATTTATGATAAGTACCGAACCTGCTAAATAATTCATTTCAATGCGTGAATCGAGTCCAGAACGAGACGTAAAATTTATAATATTTATTCATAATTATATTTATATTTATATTTATAAATAATTATTTATCGATAAAGAATATGCGCCAAGCCTAAGCTACGATTGCAGGTCAAATTTTTGAAGAATATTTCATTCCATGAAAATGATTTTTCACAGAAATATAAAAAAGTTTGGCAAACGAATAATTATGGGTATATTTTAATTTTATCACGAATATAATTTAGTATGGAGTGGTTATGGGTGCGGAGTAGCGCAACAAGGAGTAGTTTACTAAAAGCCTTTGCGTGCTTTCAACATCGCGTTAGTGCAGTAAATACAGTGCATACACATAGGGGTATTATTCTTATCAGAGCGTGCAGTCAACAGAGGGAAAGGGCTTTGAATTAGGGGAGAAAGGGCTAGCGATCTTGACAGGGCTCTTCAACCATTATGGAGCAAGACTCGGTAATTAGCAGTCGGAAACCAAACGAAGGATTCACAGTACCTCGACTGGCTTATCTCTCGTGACTTATCTCGAGAGGAAAGAGCAAATATCCGATTTTCATTAGGCGCGAAAGATACGATTGAGGTGTTGAGTGTAACTACTAATTTATTTGGAACCGTGTATGCTCCGTGTTTGACGTGCCATTGTTGGAATTTGAAAAGTTTATAGAAACTAGAAAATCATAAAAATATTTACTGCATCGAAAATCTAATCGGGCCAAAAATGATTTTTTTCGCAATCTTGAAACGATTGCTCTGGAAAATTGTAACTTATTTATTTATAGATCATAAAAGTGGATACAAACACACGCCCACGATTATGAATGGACCCGTCGAATTTTTTTATACTCGCGAAAGTTGACCAACTTTTTAACATGAGTTTTTCTTGCAAGTCGTCAAAATGTTGAGAATATTGTCAAAAGGTGAGAAAGAAAAAAGACTCTGACGTTCGAAAGTGTATGACGAGGCGACAAAAGCAAATAACGAAGAAGTGAACGTGAACGCTTAGTCGAGCAGAACTTAACGAGGGGCTGAACGCAAAAATATATCCGGATATATGTACCGGGAGCTTTTCCCACAAAGTCATTTTTTCCTGTGACGAAAAAAAAACAATTAAAAAAAAAATTCACAGAGAAACCATTTGCAAAACGATGACAATCGAAAATTGTACTGATTTATATTTTTCGTTGGAGTTATTCAACAATCACATGTAATTGCACAGATGCATTTCGTAACCGGATCAATTTTATCGTTACTTTTATATTTATATATAAATAATAAGATGTTTTTCGAATATAAGTAAATTTACAAAAAAAAAAAAGATTTTTTCGACTAAGGGATGTAAAATCTCGTACTTTGGGGTACAAGGTCATCATGAATAGCAAATAACGGTTGAATTTTGTCTTGCTCAGTCGTTGAAGATCAGTCTAGTGAACTGAGATTAGTCAGGATCTTAACGTTGTCTCTTTTCGGTGTAATGTAAATTTAATTTCCCATCCCCCTACTCTCTCTATCTCTCTTTCTCTCTCTCTCTCTCTCTCCCCCTCTCTTTGTCCATTTTGCTATTTCTTGCGGAAGTACAACTTAACCAGAACGCTGAATTTGAGCTCAACTGAAACTTCAACACTTTGGTGAATTTAACGAGAGTTCTTTGGGATGCATTATCGACGGTATCCAGTCCCACCACGTTTGTTCCCTACGACCACCCTTGTGGTACGTGCCCTTGCGGTTCTCAAACAGTGCACTGACATTATACATATTTAAGAAAAGCGAGTCGAAGCAGAAAGATAAAGATATAGAAAAATATGAAGATGTAAAGAGAACTTGGAGAAAATCCTAAAAAAAAAAGAGAAGAGAAGCGAAATAATTATCGACGAGATAAAGGAATAGAAATAATTAGCAAATGAGAAGAAAAATAATTAAAAGAAGAGGAACATTAAGGGACGGAAAAATGCAGGAAGGGAAATGACAAAAGACGTAAAAGATACGAAAAAGCTGTGAGGAAACGAAAGAAAAAAGAGCGGAAAATCGGGGAAGAATGAGACCGAAGAGAAAATGAAAAATAACTTTCGCTGGTTGTAGCCCATAAGAGTTTTCTCAGAGTGTAGATTCGGCACCTTTCGCTACAAATACCTTGACTCAGGTCTCCTGTATATAAACTTGTCGTGTTCACTCCTCCGTTTTGTTGAACTGGAGGCGCAATTAGAGGAAGCGTGAGCAGAAAGAGTTAAACCGTTCCAAGAAAACAAGGCATGTATCAACACCTGAACACGTACAGCATGAATTCTATTTTTCACATGTATTCTTGCCGAGACGCAGAAACTTCCGACTCACGCTACCCTTCATTTCATTCATCATATTTTTACAGAGTAAGACTTACTTGTTTTCATTGTAACTGGATCTTTTTTTTACCTCCACATCGAGTCCTATCGATTTATTTCTCTTACAATACATTTCATTAAAAGTTGTAAGTAGCTATAGAGTTGGGAACGAGCTTAATCTGTAAAACTCGAAATAAACTGTATTCCGTGTGCGATTCATCGCATGGCTCGAGGAATCCTTTTCGAAGGACTCCTACAGTTTCCGGTCTGATTCCAACGCCAGAACTATTTATGTGCGTCGAAAAAGGAACGTAATCTTTCTTCCTCTCTACTCACTGCCTCTCACTCTTTATTATCCCAATGCCACGTTTCTTTTTCCTTCTAATCGAAACCTTTGCCTCCGGAACCAGCCGGCGTTGCAGGAATTCTGCTACTTATTCACCAACTTCTTTATTCTCAGCAGCTCGGTATTTTTGCCGAGCATGAGAATAGGATCTTCATTGAGCTCGAGCCGATCAAAAAGGAACAATGTTTTTTTTTTTTTTTTTTTTACCAGCAAATCTGGACGCGAGTTTTTCATTATTCGTCGGATCATCGGTGGATTCAGTCTTTGCGGTAATTCTGAACCTGATTACTTGTTAATTCATCCTCCGATCTCAGTCACCGTGAGCATAATCAGAAAAACATTTTTATCCGAAGAATTAAATATTAGCATGCAAGCTTGAGGGGAAAGAGGGGTGGATTTTTTTATTTCCTTGCATTTTCGCTCTTCCGAGGGATCCTGAATTTTTTTTATAACGATTGGTCTGAGCCACAAATTTGCGGTTGCTCAGTCGTCCATCTTCGTAGGAAACCAGTGGGTTCGAGCCAGGGCGAGAGAAGGCATTCGCAAGGCAGTCCAAAAGCAAGGATTAGGAGCAGGAACGCAGAAGTACTTTTACAAACTCGACGAAGATCAACCCCTTCGGGCACTTCCTTACCCCTTCTTCTGAAAAAAAAGCTTCTCGAGGAACGTGGTAAGGGTGGAAACCCATTTCCGGTCGTGCTCCACTCATAATTTACGTAACTGCGTAATTCTTCTTGTTTCCACTTATGCAATAGTAGATAGAGCGCAGTGCGAGCAGCGAAGAAATTCTCCTGAAGCTATTCGCCTAGTAAAGAGGCAGAGAAAGAGAGAAAAAAGATAAAAAGTAAGAGTGCGAGAAAAAGTATGGAAGAAACGGCGTCTCGGAACGCTCGTAAAAATAAGAAATTGTCGCGCCACGAAACTGGAAAACCAACCTCACAGCAGCTCCGTCTTCGACCATCTTTCCCCGTCGCCGCCCCTCCTTTTATAGATCTTTTCTTTTTTTAGACCGTTCACTATTTCGCTTTCAGAGCAATCACTTTCATCCCCTCGGGAGCCTCACTGACGATTTTCTACGATTTTTCGAAAAAATTCTCTCGTAGAAAGATTTTGCGGAAATAATTTCCAACGCACACATTCGACCTGCCAAGTCTCGCAAATTGGCAGCCAATCGATGTAACGGAAATGTTTCATTTAACTTCTACATAATCCTGTTAATACTTTTCGAACTATGTACCGTGAAAGTCTCGGGAAGAGCAGAAAAATTGAACTTTCCAGACTGAAGGATTCTCTGATGAAAATAAGACACGACGCACTTTTTTCTTGATATTTCACGTTCTGGACAGTTGCACACAGTCTCCTCCATGTAAAAGTAAAAATAAATACGATCCAATTGTTTTTCCTCACTTTTATCATTAATTGATTATTATCCCTAAAAGTAAGAATTTATCACGTAAATATTTGCCACAGTCATATTTGCGTGTTAAGACTTAAATCACTCGAGTAAGCAAAAGGATGAAAAAGCAGAAGGAACAATAAAATAATACCAATCAGAAGCTTCGTGGTTGGATAATGAGGTTATTTCACCGCAACACAAACCGACAATATCCGTACACCCGTTCATAGCGTACCTCTTTCATATATACGGACCGATTCGATATAGAATCGTTGAGTGCCTTCGCTTTATTCTACGTCTCGGCCTCCGTGGAGAATGAGAGGAGATTCTTTTCCTTTGTAGGTCTTTATTATTATTTCATTCATTTTCCTCATCCCGTTTGTGTTTCCCTTTTCTTCGCCTTTCTTTTCCGGTTCCAATATTTCCACGTGTTTTCCACTGATTAGTCTTGTTTGTTTTTCTACTTTCTAAATCCGATTTCTTCTTGGCTTTTTTCCCCATTTTCCTTTTACTCCGCCCATTACTTTCTTACCTTTTTGTAATTTTCTTGTTGATTTTTGTTTCTCGCACGATTTTTCCTTCGCTTGTAAACTTCCGAGTCTTTTGGTCCTCTGTTAATTTCTTCTTCTTCAAAAACTTCTCGATCGGTGTCTCGATGCTCCCTCGTTCTATTCGATCCTATAATACGATAATCGTATTGCTCGGCACGTTCAGACATATGCAATAAGGAAAATGCTATTTCCGACCTTACGATTGGCATTGGTAGCAATCGTTCGATTCATAAAAATATGTTGCAAAGAATATTGTGCAACAGAAACGGTGCCAGAATCTTCAGAGTCGTGCGACAAAAACGAATACCTTTTTCAAGGAATCTTCCTTGAAGATTGTTATTGGCTCCTTTCCCACATCGTACCATTTTCCGTCGCCGTTTCGTACCGCGTTAAGGGCTACTCGTTTTTATTCATGATTTAAATAAATAAGACGATCGGTATTGCTCGCAAAGAATGCCTATCATTTCTCTAAAAAATATTATCCGATTTCTTCTTCATTTAATTATTTCATGAGTTACATTATATTCGTCATATCATATTTGTTTGCGTACACGCTTTGTGTCATCGGAAACATCGCTCAATAGCGAAAAACAAAATATCCTTTTCTCAATATTTGGGCAAAAAAATTGTTTTTTTTTTCTCCTACGTGTTCGACATTGGTGTGGAGTTATCGCTTTGTTGTTTGAACTCATCGTACGTGAAAATGAAGATTAAAAGCTGCAACCGAAATAGGATACAGAATTTGTCACGATGCCCGTCCTCCCGGATGCTCATCGCTATTGAGATATTTCCATTAACGAAGAACCTCGCGATTTGGTGGAGAATACAGACAGTCGACAAAATGTGGATCGATCAGAAAAAGTTCAAGGTTTGGCAGAAAATTTGAATGCTTCATGGACCAAAACCACAATCTTCAAATCATTTCCTCACCCTCCAAGTGATTTGGACATTCTGAATTGCAATCTATTCCAAGGCCACCAAAACACAACTTGATTTGGAAATGAACTAATTACGATCTTTGTCGATCGAACAATATGAACGAGACTGCGAGCGATGTAAACTCTGTTTCAGGTCTTAATTTAGGAGACATTATTATAAAGAGCCCAGGTTCGGACAAGCACTTTTCAACTCATTCTCTGCAGCCATTTCGCTTGGCTCGTCCGCTCTCCCTCGCCTGCTCGCGTCCTCTAATCCTTTCGTTGTCTATTTCCCTCTTTTCTCACCGTCCCTTTTCCTCTCTCGGTAAACTTCGTTATCGAGCTTGGGTAGGATTCAAGCTCTGAGTGCGAGGTAAAAAGAGGGATGGGAGGAGAAGGATGATGATTAGCCGAGCGGCACAGCACACACGAGGCATTATCTCGTTGCAAGCAAGTAAAGGTACGGTGCCCTCGGGGCAGAGTTCGTCGTTGACGCTACGGCCTGGAAAGTGAATACGTCGGCACTTTCATCTCTTACAACGACAGATTCTTTTTCCTCTTTTTTCGCACCCTCTATCCCTCGTTCTCGGAGTGTTTTACCCCTTGATACAGCGTTGTTCATGTGAGAGTTTTGCCCTGTTTTTGTTCGTCCACACGGGGTCACTCGAGAGATCAAATGCCAAGTAAACCTTCAGCAGAGAAACCGCTTCTTTATCGACGTTTAATCGACTAAAAACAACACTTATCGATGACACTAGGGGATGATTTTAAATCATAATTATTCGATTCGACTCGGACTGTAAATAACCGATTAACAAAGTTGATTTATCCGGCGTTTCCGGTCACGAAAAAACCTGAAACGTTGAAAGTCCTCAGCTAAACTTCTGCCCAGATTTGATTCCAGTTACTTCAAAGGTCCGGAGATAAATTTTGAACTACACCCTCGGAATTAATCGCCAAATCGTGATGAATTTTTGAGCTGAGATACTTGTAATTTTCGATGAGGGCAATCCTAACTCTTGCAGTACACGTCGAAGCCTGAAGATGTCACGACAAAAATACTTCACATCATAAATAGAAAGTTACGAAGATGCGAATAACTGTGAAAGAGAGAGAATTCGATGTACGTGCACGCATGATATTTTCTACAGCCATAAGGTGCAACTCGTATGTGGTCAAAAAGAGTGAGTAATAGTGAGAGATCAGATCGATAGAGAATGGGGTGAGAACGTAGCGATATAGGCAGCTGAAGGATAGAACCGGTTTGTTGGAGTACCCGAGTCACGTAGTATTCCAAATTCACGGAGCTTTCGATCGAAATTTGTCAGGGGGTTGGTTTCCCTAACAGGAGTTACCAAGGGGTGGTATTGTAGCCGGCAAATATTCATCGGTACGTCGTGGTACGCATAAAGCTCGAATCGCCGTCGAAAGGGTGAAGCACAAGAGGAGAAATGTGAAGGAGGAGGCTTGTCTAAAGGATGCACAATATCTGTGATGCATCGTGATTCATTGCTTGCTGATGGACCTAAGCTACTTAATTGTTCTCGCGCTGGTGATACGCAGGCTTGTAGGAAGAGCGAATGCTTCGGTAGAATGTTAAAGCAATTCTTGGTTTGATTGATTTCCTTGGGAAGACGCAATGGAAAAAAAAATGGAAACATCTCCAGCGCACGCTGGAGCAAGCCGAAGACGAGGCTCCTGAGCGTTTCGTAGAAAAGACGTTTGCGGAAAAAGTGAAGCAAGTCAACAGCTCGAACAAGCCAAGGTGGAAAACTTAATTCGCAGGGAGTACGGATGTAGCTCAGACTGAGTGGAATTGAAAAAAAATGCAAAAGAAGTCGAGAGAGGAGGAGCCATGATCTTCCAGAGACATCTACGAAACGGAGCCTTAGAGTGTGTAGAAATGCGTAAACCAGGCTGAATAAGCATTGCCAGGGTAGAGAGAACCCTGAGGGATCAGAAAAGAGCAACGCCTTCCAACCTATACAGTATCGTTTCTTGTAGCCTCGCCAGTTTTACCAGGTTGTAGCAATGAGGACTCCTGTTTGCTGCGTGCAAATAAAACCCTGAGTACTCGTTCCCCTCTGCCCTGTTACCGCTTCCTCCGTGCACTGTAATTCCTATATTCTTGGCCTGAAGCTACCTCGGGCATATCTTATTTAACCAGCCGCAGCGTCGCGGCTATAAGACTCGAGATAAACGCACTCCTCTGTCCCGGAACACTTGGTTCACACTCTTAATTGACCTGCCTTCTTATTCAAACCTTTGTTTAACCCTCGAATTATGGGATGTTGTCGGCCATAACTATGTTCTTATATTCCGTTGATTTGTGAGCTAAATCTTCAATAAAGACAAGTGGACACGCGAAAGAATAATCAAAGCGAATCTGTGAGTCAGCAAACGGTGCTTGATGGATCGTCGAACTCCGGTAGTTGATACAAAACCATTAGCTGCTCTACGGAACCTAAACAAGCAGTTGGTAACGATGAACCTGAGTCCATTGTAAAACATTGAAAAGCTTGCAAAGGGAAAGCAAAATTCAATCCTCAGACCTGGCCGTCGACTGCCGAAGATTCTTCTTCCCTATACCCATAAAGGTTCACCTCGTGGTTAGAGTTTACGACCGCAGCCTGTAGGAAGCGAGAGAAAGAGGAGGAAAGTAGTGCTCGTAATGTAGGACTAATGTACCTCGGGCAAATGAGCTTGGATGGCACCAGTCTCGATGTACTACTCGCCAGAATAGGGTGGTACCAGAAAGAGCCGGCTTTGTTAATGTCCTCCGTGTAAACTTCACATCAGCCGAGGTTCTTCCTACCCAACGATGTTCCCATCTACTCACAGGACTTTCCCATTCAATTTAAGTCTGTAGACAGCAAGCGGGTTCATTAGCTGCTGCTAACCGAAACAAAACAAAAGCGTGGCATCGTGAATAATTCTGGCTCCGAGTTTGCGGCCACGTCGCTGGCCAACCAAGTCATCGCATAGTAGAACAAATAAAACCTCACTAAAGGAGGTGTAATGACTTTAAAGAACGGGCGACTGGAACATCTATATTCCAACTATCTTTGCTCCTTCCCAGTACAACGAGACTGGTCTATCCCAGAAGTCTTCTTCTATCCTTATTCTAAACCTAATCATTGGCAACGATCCAGCGTTTCACAAACGCTGGTCCAGGGGGTGATGCCGCCATTGATACTTCGGTCACACTGTCAGACTGTAATGAACCCAAGACTTTTTTTTCGTAATAAACCGTATTCATTTCCATTCGCGGCCTGTCCTCGGCTGAAGGACGCGAAGAGAGTCACGAGTCCAACAGTATGGTCATGAAAAGAGAAGAGTCTCGAGAGCATTAGCTGGAGCAGAAAGGACAATGTTTGCTGACGTCGGGAGAGATGAAGAGCTCGAAGGGGAAAGGGGGATTCGCATGAGGTACACAAGGACACCCACCAAGGGTAGTTTGAGCGCCCATACCAGAGAGAGGAGAATCTCGAGTAAAGCAAGGGGCTTTCCAGAATACATAATGATCTTCTATCCCAAGCTCTCCTTGATATTCTACCACGCTGAATACCTACGTTATTCACTAACAGAAAAACCATGAAGAATCTTCGGCTCGTCGGAAGCCAACCACTCCGTCTTCTTTTTTCTCGTCCTCCGGCAAATCATCAAGCTGACGCTACTTCTCATCATTATATATGTGAGGAAAACCTGCACATTCATTAGGAAATGGCATTTCAACATGCTGGGACCTCTCCAAGTTTTCACTCAGCCTTTGAACTTTTCAATAGATCAAAACATCACAGGCAGGATCATTAAAGATGAAAACAATCGGGTACCAAACATATTGGAGTTGGCATCAAAGTAGATATCAGTGTGTGCTATTGAATGATAACATACGTGGTTCCTGTGAATCAAGCACCATGCAAATCAGACATGCTTCTCATCATAAATAAACCACCCACTGTTCCGAAAACGAAAAGAATAGTTTTTCTCTGTACTGGCAGGAAATTCCAAGCTTCCGAGATATCTGCACCTTATCAAATGCACTTTGAGATTAAATGGTTTATTACATTATTGGCTTGGCAGTGTTTAAACTCTGCAAATCTTGTTCTCCGGAGACAAGTGACCCTAGTGCGCGGGGAAGGGCAACGAACTGAGAGGATCTGGTGTGCCTAGAAGGAGTTGAACTATCTTCGCTGTATCAGGGACAATCTCGCCACGACAGGGATTCAACTGATGATTGTGGCATTTGGTATTTCTCTCTCTTGGTCCCTCTTGAGCTTGGTAACCACGATTAATCTAAATTAATGTCGTCACTGGATGATCCGTCCAACCAATCAAGGTAGTGTGGTCTGAATGTTTCACAAGTCCCTGAGATGAGAGCTTCCCGAGTGTGATACGTTATTGAGGAAGAGAGGCTCCCTCACCATCATTCCAACAGTAGGCAACCAAGTTTCTCGAATACTCGAGTCTCGGCTGGGTATGGAAGGGAACGAGAATGGAGATGAACCAGAAAAGAGCAGAAGGTCGTAGAGAGACGAACTCTGGTGTGCCGCAACGCAGCACATGACTCGTGAACATCACACAGACGTAGGGGAGCTGAAGACAATGTGGAGTGAAGAATACCTAGAGTTAACTCAGCTTGGGCAATTTTACAGAAACATCGCGAAGGAGTAGCCGGAGCTACGTTCGCCATCCACGCTCCTGTAATTCGCATGCAGAACCTCCCATAGCCTCTCATTCTCCTTGACTAAAAACCTTTTCCCACCTAGTCATACCTCTCAAGCGAGATCACAGGGTCGCTCCTAAAAGTGTAATTACTGAATTAATGAATTGAACACTTTCACCCTTGCTCCTGGTGACGAGGCGGTGGTGCGTCTTACAGCTAAAGAAAGGGAAAAAAGCTCGCCCATATAAAAGGTCGAAAAAGGTACATAGATGAGAACCACGTGACCGCAGCTGTAACGTGCTCCCTGGCACGTTATGATATCATCAGGCCCTCTCTGCTGGCAACATCGTAATAACCTCATGAATTATTCTAGCTCAGTTCATAAGTCATTTAATTATTAGCCGACTTGAAAAATAAGATGAGCACTCAGGTGCTACGAGCCCTGATCATTTTGTCCTTGAGAAAAGGACATTGCCGTAAGTTCCAGTCCTCCCAAGAGGACGAAGGGAGATCAAAGAGATGAAGCATGAAAAGCTGAGCCCTTCTTCAACACAAGGCAAAGTAGTAAAGGCGATTTATAAAGGGTAGGAAATAAGGATCGCACCCGCCACACGGCGAGACGCAATAATTCACATCCTCTTGTTTACTGTAGCGTCCTCGTCGCGAACTTGGCCAACGACTAACGACGTTCGCGCGTCCATTCTCTCGACACAGGCACGCTTAGACCAAGTCACCGAATAATTCAGCGCTTTAATTACGAGCGTAACCTCGAGGGAGTCGTATATGGGAAGAGCGACTTAATATTGCAACTACAAGAGTCGAGTGTATAACAGAAAATTTGCGAGCGTCCAACTATATCCTTTCCATGGCTCAAGACGACCGCCTTTAAGATTCTCGATGAAGAACTGTGTCGGTGTGTCTTCGGGCTGTACCCTGTGGCCATTTTGTACCTTCAGCTCCTTCATCATTTCCGTCGTCACTGTCGGGTCCAGGAGTAACGCTTTGTGTCTACTTGGCGACGCAAACAAATTTATCATGCGAGATGATCTACCGAGTCGGAACGAGAAAGAACTCTTCGCTTTCGGGCTTTCCTCGAAAAACAAAAAAATTCTTTCTTCGACTCTCACGCTATCTCGGAACTGCTCCAGTGCTCTTGAATATGCTTGATTCAACAACTCCACGGATACAGGGTAACCGAGAACCACAAGTTCAATCAGTTAAGACAATCAGAGTGTAGGTAATTTTTAATCCAATCGACGATTGACATTAACCCGAGCTCCGTCATTCTGCCTTTCTTCTTCTGCCCTCAAGTGACCGTGCACTAGTGGGCAGCGCGCACAGACATTACAGCGTCGTCTGATTGCGTCTTATCTTCAATAATCAAAATCTTAACATCACTTGGTCACATGAAAATTACTCAGAGCTTTGCGGATCGAAATTTCATCGGGAATTCAAAGCACAAAGTTTACACTTATTTCCGGGACACCCTGCCTATGAATCGAGATTTTCTTACAGCAAGACTTTTCCTCATTTATTCTTTAGTGTATCCGCGCTCAGCTACCGAGAAATCAGAGTGATAAATTCGTTCACGAGAGATGCGAACACGTTAATGACTATCCTGACGCTTTTCACCGCACTCTTCCAACACATTTCTCTTTTCAATGTTCTCCAAGCTATATATATGCGCGTCTGTGTTATCCATTCCTCGCCCAAACCCAGGGCAACGCATTCAAATTTATTACGATATCTCCAGGGAATTCGAGCTTTTCGTCCGACGAATCCGCTGCCAAGCATACAGCATAAACCCCACCAAAACCCATCGCGCAATTCCACGTCCGCTCGGCCATTTTACGCGCTAATTTATTGCCCCGTCACGAGACGGATCTTATATATATTTATATTGCTCAGCTAGCCCGAAGCTTTTATTCCTCCCTGTCGACTACGGGCATTTAACAATCTCGTTTCGTTCCCATTTTCATGTACCAGAGCAATTCGATGCCTCCGTACTTAACTTTCGCACTTTTCACTTTCCCTCTTAGCTCTCCTTCCCCCTTCTCTATTTCCGAACTACTCCTTATATGCGCTCTTGAAACAAAATGTAGGACTCATGCTATTTTCACTACAAGAACGTGAAAAGGATGAAGCCATCAATTTCATTATTATTCAACACCTATTTGCTCCTCACCTTCTACTACCTTTCTTCATCGAAGTAAAAAACTCTTTGATTTCAGAGTCATGAGTGCAAGAAGAATCGAGTGAACCATCGATTACCACTGAATCGGAGTTTTTCTTCAAGCAACGACGATTAAACTGATTTTTTCCTTTACTTCACGATCCGAGTGAGCGTTGATTCCATTTTTTTAAATTATTTCCAAGAAAATAAGGACAGGTTTTACCTTGGAAAGGAAAATCATCAGAAAAAGTCACATCGATTCAAACTGAGTGATCTGAACGTAAATACAAAATGTAGAATAAATGTACGTCGGAAGGTGCTGAATCTGTAATGATGTTGTCTAGGAATGAGAGACGTTGGCGAACAAAACTCATTCGTCGAAACTATAAAGTAAGAAATTTTTGTTTCATTTCGATGAATAAAAGCATCAGTAGAAACGGAATTACCTTCATTCCATCTTACGGCCTTCCGATATTTACAAAGGTATTGGAAGGGGTTGGAAGTGGAATTTTCATCTGGAAGTATAACTTAAAGTTGACGAGCGAATCAGTGTGTATTTTCCGGGAGAATAAATGGTCGTGTCAAATGCAGTTGGGGAGAAGCACATGCTGGAGACGAGTCATTATCGAGCTGCATACACGCGAGGCTTAATCTTATTCTAGGAAAATCGATTCACTTCACCGATTGCTCGGCTTAATCGCCAGCAATTTAGTGTGAACGACTTTTCGGTCGAGTTCACTGCTTTAATCCTATACGTATATAAAGACCGACATATAAAACGTATATAGACAGCATTTATATGGGAGTCTGGATTGTTAAACCAGATGATTCGTTCTTTCCCGGCAGCGTCTCTTGTCGCTATATCCTGATTGAGAGTTCGCTATCTTTTATATCGAGAGCGATAGAAGAGAGGAAATCCCAAATGAGAGAGGAAACAGAAAGAGTAAAAAAAATGTTGTGCAGTCGTCAGTACTGATTCATCTTGTCAAGTGTATTCTGCATTAAATATTATTATTTCAGACGTGCTTAAAAGACTATGAGACACTTTAATGGCCGATATTCCTGTATGCATTAGATTCCGTAAGTCTCTGGTGAAAGACGAAAGGATCGGAGTGAAAAGGTAGGTAAATAAGTGACAGTGTCACTATCTGGCCGAAGGTACACGACTGATGTTTCTTTCAAGCAGCTTCAGGAGCAAGTTCAAACGAGAAATGTTGCTGCAGCAGAAAATGCAAGCAAACACCGAAGAAGCTGCACTGCAATGCTTGGGTCGTGCTCCATGAACTCAGAATCCGTTTTCCGAAGACGTCCCTCAGGGACGATAGATTCGAGGTCCTGGCCTCTACATACTAACCTCTCGTACGCTCGACATACATGCACAGACTCCCAGGCTATTGCTAACAGTACAGGGTGTGCCGGAAGTTAACTTTCAAACTCATTCCATGCGCTAAGCCAGCCAACTTTTAAAACATATTACTTCTCAACTATTCGCGACTCTAATTCACCGTTTTTTGTGTATTGAATAATCAATGCGAGCCAATTACATGCATGGTAGAGAAATGAGGTTAAAAGAAGGTTGGGAGCGACCCACTACGTCGCTTCAAGTTAACTGGAGACCATCGATTCGATTCCAAGCAGCGTGTCTATTCCTCGATACGCACTACATGCGGTTGACTTGCAGTAATTAATTAATAAATATCTTATCAGTAACGATGCGATTAACCGCATGCTCTCCGATGTGATTTCTCGACCGAGAGTTAAGGAGGGTGCCTACACACAACAATGTTGCCATTTTAAAAGCATACGAAAATCCGAAATGATTAGAATTCGATGAAATTTGGTGAGCATACTCTTTAGTATTAAATATGAATATACAAATTTTTCAAGATTTTTCTTCTACATAGTTTTCGAGTAATTGAACTTTAGAGTTTACATGCATAAGCATAGGATTCAAATATATATATATAGATATATTGTTTGCGTATTGTAAACTCAAATTATTCGAAAACTATGTAGACGAAAAATATAAAAAAATGTGTGTCATCGTATTTGATGCTACAGAATATTATCACCAAATTTTATTAAATTCTTATCAGATTGTCGTATGTAGCCAACCTCCTTAATTTTCTCAGGAAACCTATTACTTTTCGGAAAATTGAATAAGCTGAATTCAAGTCAGCAAAGAGCAAGGCGCTTGAGCAAAGGAAATTAGAAGAGTGGAAGGAAACCTCCAGAATCTGATGGACAGAAACAGTCATAGATTGGTAAAGGGTTCCGGTCTCGGAAAGAAATGGCGACAAGGAATAAGGCGTCCACTGTATAGGCGAAGGTTAATAGAGCGTGTAATGTAAGACCAGAGAAAAAACGATATTTGCTTCGTTTACGTGGCAGATATTGACCGGCCAGACCATTGGACCCATCCTTGAGAAATAAAAACTATCGTGTCTGTCTTCTTTAGGATTCTTCTTAAATCCAGAAACTATTACGATCGGCGAAGGTCCGTGACGAAGTAAAATAAAAATAGTAATTCTAGTGTTATCGCGACAATACATCGAGTAAAACCATCAATCTTGGAACACATTCGACCAGGTCCACGGGGATTCGAACACAATTTCCTACAGTAGGCCCAACAGTTTTTTGCCTCGGTCTACCTTCTATATATTTTCTCTTCTCTCTGAGGTACGAATTTTATCACTGCGTCTTCCATCGATTCCCGAACGGCCTGGTCCTACCTCCAGTTTTCGAATTTCGTGTCAATGGCAATACGCTATAATATGTACCCCGTAATTAGGATAATTTCCAATTAGAAATTATTACAAAATATCCAATTAGAAAAACTGGCATAATTGTTTTTTTTCTTTCGAATCAACAGTAAATGCTAAAATTGGTTCATTTCGATGTTTGGACGATAAAAAAGAAATGCTGTCAGGAAAGTGCAGTGACCCTGGTAAGAGAGTCGTTAAGATATCCCAGTTTCAATAATTAGTAACGTTGGCTAACACCGGGAAACTTGGAAACAATAATTATTTGGACGTCGACCGAGAAACGCTTCATTGCATTTGTGCTCTAAAAACTTTCGTCGGGTACCCTTTTATTTCTCCACTCATTTTCTTTCGCGCTTTTTTCCACTCTAACCTTACTTCGAAGATTTTTTTCTATGTAAAACGATAATTGAGTACAATTATCTCGAAAACCGTTCACCATATTTCCACCAGTCTGGACCAATAACGGAGTCGAAAAAGGAGAAGAAATCCTCTTGAAATTCGCTTCGAGGATTTTCTTTCTATACGTTTTCAAAAATAATATCATCTGCATGAATATTCAAAGATCCTTCGAGGAAAACACCTTTGTGTGAGAAAGAGAAATGAGACTAAATGGAACGAACTACAGCTTGGAAAATCAATGTTAGAAACGAGCGTGAAAATATGCAAAATTTTCATATGTATCCCCGTCATATAGATTCTTATGTACATTTGCATGTGAATCCCCAACGATACCAAAAGTTAGATTGCGTTTGAAATTGATGCATAAAATAAAGAAACGTTGGGAAAAAAAAACAGTGTAATATGAAATAAATTTCGAAACGTCTTTTGAAAGACTCAAATAAATATAAATATAAAAAATTATTTTTATTTGATTGAGAGTACAAATTTCCTTGAAATTCTCAATTATTCATAACCGATTGTTGAGAAATATAAAATGTTAATAAATAATAATCTGATTATTTATAACTTTCCTGTTCGATTTACCCGGCCCAAAACTCCGTAGCAGTTAATACCCGAAGACGAAACTTTACGAATGCGGATTCTTGTTAAAAATTCTCGACCGCTCCCGAAATGAGATAAAAGTTTTTTAATTGATTAAAATTCAAAAAACGTCGCTCCTACGTTTTTTTTTATTATTATTTCTCTGCATTTTATTGTATTGCGAAATTTCCCAGATGGGTTTCCGTAGAAGATTGGATGCTCTACAATAAAAGCCATTGAGGCGTGGTCGTAAATGCAATATTTTTAACAGTACCGTTACTCGAAGTAAATATTGCATAAAAATGTCTATTCCAACTGCTACACCTCCTCACTTATGGAATTTATATTGAAAAAGCTTTGACGTTAATTTCACAAACGAGAAAGTGTATGCTCCGTTAAATAATTGTGAAATAAATTATTTATAATGACAATTTTTTTTCATGCCACAATATTAAATTCATAAAAAATATTGTTACGTTAAAGTAGACGTATATGAGCAGTGCGTGCCTGTTTTTCGTTCTATTATCGCTGCTGAATAAGAACGAAGTAAGCGAAAGGGGAAGAGAGAGAGGGAGAGAGAAATTTGAACGCTAATGTTTAAATCGATAACACATTTTGTACGATTGTGGTGGAACCGTTCAACGTTATGGCTGTCGTGTATGTTTTTTTTTTTTTTGCTTTCGTGCTTAATGCTCTGTTCTCGGGTAGCAAATCGGGCAAGAAAGAAATGACGGACAAGAGCTCAGAGGAGAAAATAGAAGATAAAGTGAGCGTCAGAAATATAAAAAAAAAGACACGTAACATATCGTGTTGCGGTAGATGGAGAGGGTTTCAGTTTGGACAACAAAAAATCACGTTGTGGTTGGAAAAAGGATGAGAAATTGGAGTACTGATTGGAAGACAAATTATTTAGCGAAGCTGGAGAACGTCACGTCTCTTTCTTCGTGGCTGACGCAATCACCGAATTTCGTTGAAATAATTTATGTGCTCGGAATACTTTTTATCGTATTTTCGAGTTTCTGCCTCGTCGCTTTTCATCCTCTGTTTTTCATCTTGTTTCTATGCGATCCAGTACCGCTTCCTATACAATGAAAAGGAATATTCTCTTAAAAAATATAGTTCTTCTCGTCTCATGTGTGAATACATCGGAATGATGGCGGATGCAATCATCTCGATCGCAATTTTATTCATTCAACTTTGTGTATTTTATATCCATATTCGATTTCTCCGAGTGAAGTATCGCTTAAGGGTGAATATTTCACCCTCAACGAAATATACCATACATATTGTGTTGCTGGCATCTCGGAATAATCTCTTTCACGAATCTTCCCATAAAAATCGTAGAATAAATTTATTTTCGTTTTTCCATATGGACACTATTTTATTTATGGGCTTGTGGATTTTATTTATGGTTTTTACCGAGCATGCCGATTTCATTAAATTACGACCTCCTCGACTTTAACCCACTTTCCTTTTGTTTTTTCGGCAGAGCTTAACTTTTTTTTGCATTATCGAACTAAGGAAATTGGACAATGTTTTTTTGGACTTAAAGAGTAAAATATTTATCTTTCGTGTACGTTGTTCTCTTTTATGGTTGCGATCGATCGATTCTCCATCATAAATGCGTTTATACATATTTCACAAAGCAGCTGGAAAATGTTATCAATGCGTCGGGGTTTATATCGCGTGTATTTACGCTTCGTCGCCAGAAGAGTGGGAATTCTGGGATGCAAATTTTCTTAGAGTGTTTCGTGCAAAAGCGCGATAATAGTGATGTGTGAAAGCCTCAAGGGAAACACTCTGCAAAAAATATTTATAGAGGAGATTTTCCGTTGTACTGAGAATCATTCCAAGATCTTGTACATATTTATAGCGAAAAAAGCATTCGTGCCATTGTTCAGGACCTCGAAGTACATGATTAAATTGGAAAAAAAAGAGTTTTGTACTTTTTCACATGAAAAAAAAACCTTCACTCTTTTATTCCTGCCGAAAATCATTTGCTCTACTAAATTCGTGTGAACGTAAATATACGTATAAATTAACAATTCCGAGGTCAAATGAACGTTAGGAGGTTCTGCGAACCGGATGTAGAGACTAAATTAAAGAATTAAAAAACGATATTTCGACGGCGTTGCTTGTGAATTTGTGAGGGAAAATCTTTTCCCGTCCACAGATTGAAAATTCATTCTTTTCCATAATTAAACGATGATTATTTAATCGTCCTATAATTGAGTAAACTCACCCAACGACGCGGTAAATAATAAATTGAGTGCTAATTTTAACGTTGAGTTTTTCTGAATCCAAGCCTTGAGCGGTGGCAGAAGATTGAAAAGGGAAATCGCAACAATGTAAATGCAAAGACGGTATACGGATTTTCAAATTGGATAATTGTTCGGAGCGATAAAAATGCAAATTGAATTTAACTGCGTCTTCAAAGTCCTAGAAAATTAGGTCGGAACGAGTTGACATTTATTTTTCCCAGTCCCTTCAACGAAAGAAAAATCTTGATTCTGAAGATCGCACGTTGCGTTGGAAAATGTTCTCGAGACGCTAAAGGAAACGATCAGTGAAGAGCGAGAACAAAGTATAAAAAATAAAGAGAAAAGGAAGAGAAAGAAAAGAAAAAGAGTAATCGTTCTCGGGACGGAGAAGGATATCGGACTTCCGCTTCCGAGAGCGAGTCAGATCGATAATTTAAAAGTCGGAGAAAGAGGGAATGAAGTTTACAGCGCCTACAGTTTGGTCGTTTGGAGTTATGGAGAAATAAGAAACGTAATAATGACAAGTTTGCCGAGTGACGGAAAACTTTATGATTCGGTCGTTTTACGAAATCTCCAACTCCGGAAATTGTGTACAAATGTATATGTTTATATATAAACATATATATATATACAGATACGCAAACAAAAATCCCATCGGAGAAAGAACGATTGCGATAGCAAGCGAAGCGATAAAGGAGCAAGGAGATAAAGGGTCTTTAAAAGCGTTATGAGAATTGATATTTTTCGGTTGAGAGCGCATTACGATGACGATTAAAACATTGTATTCGGTCAACGTAAACGACATTGGTGCTTAGCACGGCTGGGGACAGTAATCGAAAGTGACGATATAACACCGAGATCCTTAAAAGACAATACTTCGTATTTATTTAAGCGAAAAAGTAAGACTATTGTAGTTTCTATAAAAGTACGTGGTTATAGGATTTTTGTATTCAGTCTTAAACCGCTGACTCTGAGGTACACGCTGATGGCGCTTTCGTGGGTGAGTTTTTCCACATATTTGACTCGAGTATCCGATGTCCACACATCACCATTTAATCCAGCCCAAAATAAGGAAGAATAAATAAAAATGAAAAAACAAATCGGATGGTCAGAACGAACGAAAGGATTTTGCGAAACAATGGACAACCCTACAATTCTCTAGGGACTGAGAGTCCAGCATGCAACCGGTATGAGAAGTGTTGTTAATAGATTAAACGTACATCGTACCGGAATACGGTATAATATCCGTCGCCCTAGAGCGAAAGGCTACCGGAATGAGAAAAGCGCGGTAAAACAGCCACGCAGCGTGTATAGTCTTTCGCAAAAATGACATTTGAAATTGATAGAGCAAATGCTTCGAGAGATTGTGAAGAAAAGAATTAGTGAATTTTCTCTGGACTGGGAAAACGCGTGACATGTCTTTGCCATTCATTGAAATATCGCGATCGGATTTATTCTCTGAACATTACGGACCGAGACTTTTGAATTGACCTGTTTGTGTCGTATATGCTGGAACTAAAAGTTTGCCGGGTCATCGTGATAGGCAAGAGTGAGATAAAATTATGTAGTGGAAGAGAAAGGCAGAGGGAGAGGGAGCGAGAAACAGAAGATACAGAGAATAGGAAACGAAAGGGAGAGCAGAAGAGAATGAGACGGAGAGGGAGGCGATATAAATCGTGAACGCGATCCACAGGACTCCTCAGCGTGCTCTTTGCTACCTCTGGGAACGTGGTAGAATAGAGTTGCATCCCTCTCTCTTATTCCCTCGGACAGGAAATGAGGAAGAGAGTGTGGAAAACCATCACGGGTGCCCACGGGACCATGGCCAGGGGGAGGTCGAGAGACGGGAAAAAAGGAAGCAAACTCTAGCATAGAGAGCCCGGAAACTAGACAGATGATCCTCTCGATGTTCCTACGTACATGTATATTTGAATTGAAAGACGAAAATAGTCCTTAGGGGTTGGCGGCGGTTTTTCAACCAGTTTTACTCGCAACGCTTTACGTAGACGCATCCCTTCCTTGTCGCTCGTTTTGCCTTCCGTTGGAGCTTGGATAGACCGAGAATAGCATTACTCAGGGATTCTCTATCCTGCCCCTTTAACCTCTTCCCTTACTAATTCCACTTAAAACGTGCTCGAAGTTTCTAATGGAAGGAGATGCGATGTACACCAAGACAAACTAATAGCAACGGGAAAATAGAGAGAAGGCCAACAGTCCAAAAGAGTAAGCAAACCGGCATCGACTCGGGGGATGGAATGGAGATAAAGGAAAGTCACGCAAACACTCACTAAATGGAAAGAAAAATGAACAGACGTTGCCTCAGAAGGAGATCTATCCTTTGAGACATCGAAGGACAAGTCGAAAACCTGTCTATATGCAACGTATTTTGGATTGATCGAACTCGAATCCAGAGACAAGGAATAGTCATGTAGATCTGAAAGTATAAGTGACTCGGTCCTGGATTGCGTAAAGGACAGAAGTTGAGAATTTGAACCGCATCGAGTCTCAGTTAATTCGATTGAAGGATTTAGGTATGAATATTTGTCATCCAGCCATTGATAGTCGCATGTTATTAAATGTGGTGATGACCGGTTGATGAAGTGGTCGATAAAAGGAAAAAAGAGGAACCACGAGGAAGAATAACGTTCGAAACGCTGACGTGGGCAAAGGTAACCACAGGGCAAAATCGTTTTTGATTTCGACCACCGTTTATCCGGCGACGAGCCTGTCTCACTTTTCACACGGTTCGAGGGGTCGGAAAGGGTGACCGGTGAAAAGGGAATGAGAATTCGTCGCCGGAAACGCCTCCGCTGCTTCAAGCGATAATCGGGCGGGTGCGACTGGAGCCTCGATTTACCGGGATATTATCTCGTTCTTCCGCTTGAACGTGCAGCCAGCGGTCGAGCTACCACGAATTCTCCTGAGTTGGTTTGGCGCTGAACCGAACCACCTTAGTAAGGAACTACTAGCTCTAGTTCCCGTACTTTACAGCCAGCCTTCACGGCTGTTCGTCCAACCAGCCCGGGTCGCCAAGTTCGATCAACGGGTTAACACTCATCCCAACAAAAGCTGGTCTCCGTGGCCGTGCTCCCCTCGCTTTTTTCCATCACTGCTTGATGAGCGATCGGATCGATTGAATTTTTTTGCCGTTTCTTCAACCCCGATCAAATTTCCACAATGTATTTTAATCGAGATTGTACGTTGCAATGCCAACAGGCGTGGTTCATGGTCCTGGCAGTGCTGGTGCAAGAAAATGCTGGACTACCCAACCCAATCGGACGAAAATCGGATTTAAGCGCAGCTGCAGAATCCAACAACGATGCTCCTGTATTGAATGATGAACTCATCAGGCTCCCGCGACAATTGCAGCTGCCCGAACCTTTCAAAGTAACGTTTGAACCGAGGATCTTGGAACTGGCAACTGGAGAAGCATTGGTAATGACTATTCGACGGAATGAAGCTATGAATCAAGTTATAAAAATGTACCGTTGGCTATTTTTTATTTTAGATTGAGAAGAAGAACCCCAAGAAACGTCAATTGAACGGATTCGGGAGCCTAAACTTTCAGCAAAGTACTCTGAAGAATCCGGTGACTGTAGCCATCGGTCCACCGGCGTTTCTTGCCGCCCAATTAAGAGAAAATGGTATACCAGGTATCAAAGTGCCTGGCAAGATTTCGACGCTGACTGAAGGATTGACCCCGGACATCGAGCGAATAGGCCCTGCGAATCGCCGGGCGTCGTTCAGTCATGGTCATTCTTTCCATCACGGTCACCATCACGGCCATCATCATGGACATCACCATGAGCACGGTCATCATTCAAAGCACGATCACAAGCATGGCCATCATTCTAAACACGATCACGGCCATCATCATAAACACGAGAACGAGCATCATCACAAACATGGTCACGACCACCATCACAAACACGACCATCACGAGGAGCATAAACATCATGAGGACCATCATCACAAGCACGGCCACGAGCATAAACACGGTCACAAGGAAGAGCATCACGAAGATCATCACGAGGATCACCACCACAAACATGGACATCATCACAAGCATGGCCACGATCACAAGCACGAGCACAAACACGGTCACGAACATAAACACCATGGCGAACACTCACATCATCACGGCCATCACCATCATTCCAAGCACGAACACCATGAAGAGCACAAACACCACGGTGAACATCATCATCACCACAAACATGCCCATCACAACGAACACCACCACCATCACGAACATCATCACGTTAACGAGCATCATCATCATCACTCGCATAAAGAAACTGAATCGCATCATCACCATCACGGCCACGAGCATAAAGAAGAGCATAAACACGAGCACAAACAAGAACATCACCACAAACACGGTCACGACCATCATGAGAAGCACGATCATCACGAGGAGCATAAACACCATGAAGATCATCATCATAAACACGGCCACGAACATAAACACGGTCACAAAGAAGAACATCACGAGCATCACCACGAAGATCACCATCACAAACACGGCCACGACCACAAACATGAACACAAGCACGGCCACGAAGAAGGTCATCATCATAAACATGGCCATGGCCACCATCATCATCACGAAGGCTGGAACGAGCATGGGCACGAGCACAGCTACGACAAAGGTTTCGGCTCCGGACATCAATTTGGTGAAACCCAAAAACATGAAGAATATGTCTTCCCTGAAGAACGCTCCGAGGTGCCAACCGCCCCGGTCAATGACGCTGATGTTCATATCGAAATCAAAAAAGAACCAAATGTTTCTGCCGGTAAAACTGGACCAGCCTACACACTTCCGGCACGACCTGAGCGATAAACTGAGCCATACTCCAATCACACAACCTTCACGACTCCACGGACTTCATCACTAAACTCACCTCAACTTTGCACTCAATATTTTCACAACACCACCCACAAGATTGCGATCAACCAAGAACACTTTACAAGCAATCCCGTTTTGTCGTTCACGGCTTCAAAGGAAATGGCGCTAATTTTATGATATGGTTTTTGTTATTGTTCCAACCCTCTTTGTTATTGCGTTGAATTTATTTCTGTTGTTTATTTGTATTCCTCCGAATGTCTTAATAAATATTTCACTGGAAATTTAAGTACAATTATTCCCGAGTTCAGAGCTCCACCAACGAACCGCCGATTCTAATAAGGACCAGAAAGAGACAGTATTAAACACTTTGAGAGTATCGAAATTCATCACTGATTCGTATGGCAACTAACTTCATACACGGATATTCGGTAAAGTATCAGTGTGACGTGCATTCAGCAGTAACTTTTGGTCCAATCACATTTGCAAACTGCATCGTCACCGACGGTAACAACTCCTAGTAAATTCTCAAGCCTAGTTTGTTCTCAGCAATGCAATTCCTTTAAAAGTTGCTTCTTGTTACGTCCTCCCCATAGGATGCCTTGAATATGGCATCCCAGATGTATACGCTCTACATAATGTCAGGCCATTATTGGATTAATATCTCGCCAACAGCGTAAAGTAAGATTGAATAGGTTAAGACTTTTCTCTCTAGAATTCCACTGTCTGCCACCCCATTAATCCGAGACATTTCTTTCGCAGCAACCTGTACACTTGGAGCATGTTGAGCCACCAGCTACAAGTCAAACTTTCGAGCTAAGATGAGTACTACATGGTATACAGTTACTAAACTCAGTTGTCTCGTGGAGTTCGCATTAAATGGCCGACTAAACCCATTATCGTAATGCACCGGTGGTTAGCGATACAACGGATGAATAACGAAATTAGGAACATGAGGAACTATGACGTTCAATTTACCGAATTGGGCAAGGCAATTGGATTAACGAACGAAAGCAAAGCTAATCAATATTGTCGTTGAATCAAACTGCTTGCTGGCGCTGGTACTTTTAGCTCCTATCTTTTTTCCATTATAAAGTTCCATTTACAACCATTTCACGAATGAAGTTTTTCCCTCCCTTTTATACTCCTCCATTCGTCCGTGAAAGAAAAAAGGGCCAGGAAAAGTCTTCTTCAGTCGTTCAACATTCGGAAGCTTCTTCATTCGTCTACCCACGTCCGTGTCTAAGGCAACCTGGTCGTACGCGTCAGTTTTCATGCTATACCTTCACACAACGAGGTCTGAGATCCCGGATTACGAAGTCTCAAACGTAGAGCCTGCGTCTTAACATCGTTGCGTTATTTTTCATCCTGTTGACGTTCACGAATGGCCAAAATACGTGTTTCAGGCCTGGGTAAATCGTTTTGGTAATGAAAAACGCGTGATAATCCCATGCATCATCAATTAAGGTATGTGCGATGCTGACAGAATATTAAAACTTAATTGAACGTCCCAAAATCTTTTTCGTTTCTATCCTGAATTATTATACGAGGCTCGACTCTTTTCCTAAATTAAATTCGGTAACTTATTATGCAAAACTACCTGACCCATCTTTGTAATCAAAATCGAGAGTAAGTTCTCAATACCTAATAAATTATGGCGACGTCAATGACGAGTCACATAAAAAATCGTTTAAAAATTCATTTAAAAAAATGATGAATTAAAAATGAGTCCATTTTTATTTCGGAAAATACATGAAAACTTTGAACCATTGAAAGAACATGTTCTCGTAGGCTCTTCAATAACACACCAGAGTTAACGTGTCCAGTTTTTTGTTGTTGATGAAATGATGTTATTGATCCTTATTTTCTCTACAACGAGATCGTATTCGATTCGAGAATTTTCGTCATTCAAACTCCTTTTCGACTGATTCCGCATTTAACTGTACTCAATGATTTCGCTCTCGTAAATCGAGAGAATCGAAAGTAAAACGATCGACGAGGTGGAGCTCTAGATTTCCAAATGAGTGGCCAAATGGATATACCGTTACGGAGGGGTAGAAACTCGCAATTAGAATGAAGGTGAGCGATGCAAAGCACGTACGATGATGAAAAGACTTTCTAGATCAAGTGATTGGGGGCCGGCATGATACGTGCACGGTTGCAAAGTGACAAAGCCATTTATCCGGACCTACTTTATTTAATCCCACTGGATTTACACCGATATCTAATATTTAAAAAAAAACTCATCTCCTCCTCGGAATTAAATGACTGCGAAAAAAAAAATAAAAAAATTTTCTATTTTGCTGAAATAATCAATAATAGCCAATCAGTTACTCAAGGAAACTCAATAAATATCCCATCAACAGCTTACGTATATCTGTAGGCCCCAAAAACAGCGTTAATTTCGATTATTTTCTAGACAGGGCAAGTGAAGCAATCCTGAACATTTTTTTTTAATTCGGCATTCTCCGATTGACAATTTGAAAAAATTATATAAAGTGAGAGGACAACAGTTTTTGGGCAAAAAGCATGCTCTTTGCTTTGTGAAAAAATCAAGCGATTTCATTCCATTGAAGTTGACAAATAAATAAATTCTTGGCCGAGGCCAATTTTGATTATTGGTTTGTGATTTGGAATCATGCTCATTCTTCTAGTTGTACTTTGGTATCACAAAGAGTTTGATATTTCATGAAGAATCGCTCTCCAAATCTTAGATGACCATTCGAAGAACTTCTGTACCAAGTTTTATGGAAATCTGTGGCTCAGTTTCCGAAATACGAACCAGGAAAAAACTCTTATGAATAAAAAATGAAAAATTACTCACGCAGCTCCGACAGGTCATCCGACCCTGAAAAATGAGAAATAAAATGTTATACGAAATGTGACAACAACGATTAACAAAAAAATTTTGGTTATCGACCTTTCCCGAACTCCTCAATTACATGAAGATTTCAATGCAGGAAATATAATGTTCAATGTATATTTTCAAGCCAAAAAAAAATGAGGAATAAAATTTCCCTGCGATCACGTACGTTCACCGGAAGGACAATATCGTTCTATTCGGAAATCCATAGATGCACCACTGGAGAAGCAAAATGTCAATACGAACTCAGTCGTCAGATTTGTGGTATTGTTTTTCAAATGTTCAGTCATTGAAAACAGTGATCGAATAAGTACAAGATTGAAAGTGTATGTAGCAATGCAAGAAAATTGTGAAAAGGAAGAGCGCAGCGAAAGGGTCGAAGTAGAAAAAGTCACAGCATGAGGTAGCGAATTTTGTGCTTGCACTCCCGGCAGTTCGGTAGTTCGAAAATCAGTGATTTCGCGGATAGCGTCTATCCAATGCTCCTAGGACATAAAGCCAAGTTAGTTCCCAGACTGCGGATGTACGTACAACGTATTCATCCATATGTAGACTGCATACGTACGGGGCGTTCGTAGTCGAAGAGACCAACGTCCAATTTTTTCGAAATATTTATTTTCTACCGTATAAGGATCCCCCGCTCACGCTATCATAATGAATCTTCTTATTACAATCACTTGAATTTTGAGCAAACACTTAGTCATTACGATTCCACTGACAGATGGACTAATTAACGATAAGGAATTTCCAGCCTGTTACATGAGAACAAGTCCAAGTCTGTACATTTAAAATGACATTTTTATTATATTTCTTTCGCACGAACAGAATAACGTCCTGGTGGCGCAGCTCGAAGCTCGCGCGATTAAATCGATTCGATTGAATTGTCGAATCCAGGTTTAAAACGTCAGTCCACTCATGTAATGAACTCCGTGAATATTTTTTATTATTCGCCAAAATAAAGTCGTCTGCCATGTCAAAGCCTCAGAAATACTGCCTTCCCGTTAGTGGCTGAGCCGGTGCATAGCTAAATGTTCACTCGGTCGAGGATTGATGTCACGTGTGCGGTTGCTTAACTTTGATAATCGCTCAGCTACTCACGAACCGAGCACTCACCCGACTGTCGGTACTCAATGTAACGAGCTCTGTAATTATATTTTGAAAGTAATCCCAGCAGTTACTCCCCTTTCCGAGAATAGAACATGGAACCCCATGAAATATCGAGCTCGTGGAATAAAAAATGAGAAAGAATCGAAAGTGTTTTCGGAACAGAGAACGGGATGAAAAAGGAGACGGATAAAAATCAGGTTGGTCAGTGTAAAACTTGTCCAGTTCTGGTAAGAATACCTCATGTACATATGTACGGTGCATCTTTCCATATGTATATAGCTGAGTATATGCTTATATGGTACATGGGTTCAATGAAATATCTACTAGGGATGGTAGACCGAAGTGAAGCGAAGATTGGACATAGGAAGAGATGGCTCGTGAATACGAACGCCGAGAAGGAGAAGGAAATAGAGAAGAAGGATAGTGGGCGTAGGAGACACGCGATAGTAACGGGCATGAGTGTGAGAAAGAGAAGGAGAAAAGACGGAAAAGGATCCGAAGGGATATTCCGTTGAATCGCAAGACGAGGATTGCTGATTCCGTCCCAATCTAATTTCGAGATCCCTTCGACGTTTCGCGCGATCTCGCCTCCGACATCTTTCTGAATATATACATGGATATATGTATGTATCCACGCATAGTTCATTCCAATCGGAATCGAACGATGGGAGGGCGAAGAAAAATTCTCTAAATTAACAAATAAACATTGTTCTCGAACGTAAAGGTTTCGGAAAATGGTAAATTATTCCAATTGCGTTTCCAATCACAAGGAGACGAGCAAGGAGAGGTTGGGAAACCTAACTTTTCATAAACACCGAAATTTTCAATTGAAAATTGAAAATTTTCCATGATTTCCGTGATTTCCTCATTAAATGAGAATATTTTGGGACAAGATGTCCGTTCTAGAGAAATTATTAGTGTCAAAAGATCTTAAGCTGGGGGGTATTAGCGTCGTTTATTTTGTTTTTTTCAATTATCATAAATGATTAATTTTAATTGATTGGTTGACTGGTCGCTAGAGCAGCAAACATAATTAGCCTTTTTGAATGTGAAAATAATTCCGAAGTTTCGTGTTAAATTATGAAAATGATGTTCGAGACACCCTGTATGTAATGGGAAGTCTATTCATAGACTACATACATGTATAGAGGTTGAGACAGCATGGAGTGTAGGAGGCTACGTAGTCAGTGGTTAGAGTATTGAGCCAAAGTATAATCCGATCATTCTTGCGGTACATCCATTGGTTAGCGACCTTTTTTTCAATACAAATTTTCTCGAGGATCGATAACATATACAGTAAAGCCAAGCGGAACTAATAGGCGTGAACAGCAGAGACGAGAATTACTCGAAATTGAAAGGCAGTCGAAATGAAATTTTATATTAAACCGAAGAAATATCTCATTGATGGCTAAAACATTTTTGTAAAAAAAAATTCATATGGCTGAGGGGCTCGCCCCAATTAATACGGATTTGCACTTTTTATGCACTTTTGTGCATAATTATTCAAAAATCCTGTCTGCAATAGTAAAGACCAAATGGTTGTTCCAGTTGAGCATTGGGACGATTGTTGAGATAATTTTTTTTTTTAATTCCATTACAAATATTTCATACCATACAATTGAAAAGCAATAATTTCATCAGAAAAATTATTTCTTTCTCATTATTTGAAATGAACAAATGAGAGCAAAAAAATCATTAATTACCGGTCAGTAGTTATGGAGAGACAAAAAATAGAAAACTAATTAAAAACTTTCGAGAGAAAACAGACGATCATGTGGTAATTGCATCGAGAAGAATAGTACTAACTTCTATTAACTTTGCATCAACTGATGCAGGACGACTTTGATACTTTATGCTGAACGTACCAACTTGGGGGATGTTAATTTGAGATGGATGATACTTCGATGGTTCGTGTGCGAGACACGTGACGCTTTTCAATCGCGACAACCAGTTAGAATTGCAGAATTAATTTTGTTCAAAGTTTGCCACGTTATTGAAGGAAGTGAAGGAGAAAAAGAGAAAGAGAGAGAGAGAGAGAGAGAGAGAGAGAGAGTAAAGGAAACTCACCCCTAGAATCCTCTCTCTATTACAAAGTTTTCGTTCCACCAGCGAGTGACTTATTTTCTTTTTTCATATTCCTTTATTTCTCGTATCTGTCCCGAATCTTGTCCTTCTCTTCCTACCTCTCTGGCTCGTGCATCCAGCGTCTCGCGTTGCATAATCTTACTTTCAATTTCTGTTTTTCTTTTCCCTCTCCCTGTCTGTTCCTTTTTTCCTTGCCTTTTCGTTCCTGTCAATTATAACGTTGTCTCAATTCGATTTGATTCAAGTTTTCATATTCCGTGTTTTCTTACGTTTTCCTTTATTTTATCTCCGACTCCCTGAAGTTACGGTTGGATCTCCCACTTCTCTTTCGTCGCACCCGGTTTCTCCTCACCACTGACTTTTTTTTCGCTTTCTCCGATTTCTCTTCACCCGCGCGACGTTCATAAATAATTCACCCCGCAAATACTTTAATTACACCTGGACCAGTCTCTCGGCTGCTGCGCCTAGATAATGCTGAACTATGCGCTTAGTTCGTCGCTACTACGTTTTCCCGCATACATTTGCAAATTTTACTGTTCCCACACCCTGAACTCAACATTCGTATTCCCTTCCCCCCGCCACCAGCCCACCTTGCCGGTCTTTCTATTCCTCGTCCGATTTTTCCTTTTATTGTTTTTTTTCCTCGTCATCCTTCTGTTCATTCTTTTGCTTTCTCACGTCCTTCCATCATGCCGAACTCTTGCTTCGACGCAACGTATTCGGTTCTTGCATACTTCTCCACGCTGGTGATTTTTTCATCGAACTTTTCGATTGCTGAATGATGAATTCCAATCAAAATTCATTTGACGTTTAGTTTTATTGAATAAAGGAGTTTTCTTATCATTTTGTGAAAAGATGACGTTTTCCCATGCCTTCTAGGAACCTGTATGAACTTTGCGATGTTGCCATGCTTTTTTTTCTGGCAATCGAGCCATAAAAGTTGAAAATTTAATGTTGGAAAACAAGGGCGTGTATTTTCATAAGACGCGACTTTCAGAAAATGTCTCGCTACAAAAATTCGTATTCTAAATGGAAGCTTCGTCAATCAACGTGAATATTTAATATTTAGAACAAAAAGAAAGATAAAATGGATGAAATGGTACCTATAAATTATGAGATAAGTATCCCGAGAATTAATTATTCTGTCCACCGTTTCCGCCGATGTGCCTCTTTAGAGCACTAGGAAAACTCAAGATATAGGAAAGTACACTTTCGACGAGCGTCAGAAACCTTCCATTGAAGAAATAATTAGAGTCGTTCTCGTTTACAGGATTGCGAAATAGCGTAACAATAAAAAATAAATAAAAAGGTGTCTGAATTTGAATCGAGCTTTCCGTGTACTCAACTCGTAATTTACAGGCAAATAAACGAGTTCTCCAAAAACTTGAATAAGTAGAGACTGCCGAGCAATCCCATTAAACAGGAGAAAGGCCCCGCGTCTTCGCTGAAGACGGAAGCGAACGAGTATTTCGCAAGGGTGCATAGTACATGCGCAATTCGCTTCTCTCACAGCTTTCCAAGAGCGGTTAAGAAATTCGACATGATAACTTTCCGTCTTCTCTCCAAGTAATTTCTATTAACAACTCGTTTCACTCGTTGTCGAAGAACGAGACTTTACGCAGCACAGAAAAAAGAAATGCAGCTGTAAAGACGAACGATATTCAAGATATTGCTTTATATTTCTGTCTGTTTTTTTTTTTTCACTTCATGGAATTTTCCACATGGAGGATAATGATTACAAATTTACACTGCAACAATCAACTGTTTTTTCTGTCTTTTTAATGTTTAATTCCTGACAGATCGTAAATATTCTTTTTCGCCTGCCAGTGACCGGATAATGACAAACGCGAATTATCAGTTGAAGATAATAAAAATAAAAAAATGAGCGGCAGATGGGATTTCACGTTTTATTACCGCAATTTACGTGGATTGATAGAGAATTAGAAAAATGCGCCATTTCTCCGCCAATTTACGCAGCAGATTGTTTGGGAGTACTCTATGGAACAAAAAGCCGAAATTTTATTTCTTCCCTGGGGTGAAGCCTCGGAAACGATTAGTTCGATATAATTGAGTTTTCGCAAGTGGTGAAGGAAAAGTTTATATTTTCCAAGAGTGCAGACGTCTATTTCCCTCGTGGTTCATTTCGCATCGTTGGCTGTATGTAGATCGACTGTACATAACTCTATGTACACATAAAAGTAACTCAGTACTACGAAGTTATTCCACGAGGTTCTCAGTAAGTGTCACTGTGTCCATTGCAAGGAATTGAAGTTGACCCAACAGGGGTTTTCGATGTTGGGCCAAGAGGGTTCGCGTGACGCTAAGCGATCTCTTACATTCCTACGAGTATAGTTGCATGTACTTGTCGTCTGCGTACTTCGGTCAAAAAGGACTATTAGTGACGTAGAAGGGTGATGTACACAACTTGCGGTCGTCTGTACGTTGCACGTTGCACGATTCGCACGTTCAACTTTCAGACCCAATCTCAAGACTTGCAGCAACGTTTCTTGCACATATGTTCGTATTCTAAACTGACCAGAAGTCACTACTGTCTTTTATGCCATATGACGCATAAATTATAACATAATATTTACAATTCGAGAATATATGATTTTATGAAAAACTCATAGTCCCTCGTATCAATTATGCGATTCGAATACCATTTCCTTTTATTTGCTTCACATTTCCATGACAAGCCAGATTCCTTTTGACGACTTTGCAAAAGTCCTAAAATGTAGATTTGGTGTAGTTAAAATTTCGTTCAGTTGCTCTTCGAATGCTTGTAACATTTGTTTCCTGGCAAGGAAGAAAAAAACGGATGATTTTTTACATCGCTAACGCCGTGATCAATCATTTTTAATATATTTTTGAAAATATTAAAAAACTTTTCACGCTTGCACAGACAAGCAATTTAGTTGGGACTATAAGGATCAACAGCCAGCGCAAATTAATCCGTTTCGATGGATGAGTGATTATCAGTATTCCAAGAATATGTAAAATATATCGAGGCCTCAAATTGAACAGAAGAATCAAATGCGAGCTCTCAGTATCTGCAAAATTTTGTTGCATTTTTCATTTTAGCTTCTCTGTTCATATAAATTATGTGAAATTTGCTTTCTTTGCGCAAATCGATTGGCTCCCGAACCTGAAACAATCGCGTTACCCTCGAGAGATTAACCGACTTTTTTTCCCTCACTATCGATCATCGGAACAGCCATGATTTAAATAATAAATCGTCCAATTACTCCGGTCACTAGTTTTTTCTTCTATTTACAGGGTGTCCCCACATTCAAGCCACAAGAGAACAAAAAACTCTAAATTGTTTCGACACATCAATTCTTCGTTTTTTTTTTTTCCTGTTCAAAGAGCCGTTGATTTAGTGGATGAGGCCTCAGGCTCGTGCATCGCGGGCCACGCGGATTGGAATCCCAGCCCAACAAATATTTATACCAATAAAAATTTATTAATTTTGCCACGTATTTCTATTCGGAAGATTCTGCGAGGTAAACATACCGACTGGCTCCATTGCATCACAGCTGAAGTGAAACCTTCCCACGAGGCAAAAGAACGAAAAATCACATTCTGGGCATTCGAATAACAATTTGGAAGAATATTATTTTCCTTTCTCACAAAGTTTCACAGCCAATAAAAATTCAAATGTGATGAAATATCTTTGTACGCGTGACTTCATGTCGATGACATTTTTATCGGAAAATATAAAATTAGAAATAAAAATCCTGTTTTATAATTGTCGAATTTTGACGAAAGTGTTCTACTGATTTTTTTTTTTTTTTTATAGTTAATTTATTGAAATAATAATTGAGACACCCTGTACATAAGAATGACTGGACGAGATAGCTCCTCACTTATCTTGGATTACCTGAGAGGCCAATATTGTCAAAAAAAAGAAGACCAAAAAATCGAATATATATTTTAAAGAAGTTTTAAAATATCGGTCAATCAATGTCAAGTTGAAGCTCTTTTCAGTTCGTTCCATGGCTACTGAGGGTATTGTTGCTTGGAACGCTGATCAATACTCTGTGAAATGAACTTCAGATTGCAGGTTGTCTACTTTATAAATAGTCTCGAAGAATAATTTCATTCAAAATTGATCCAGAGACAAATTTCGAGGGCAATTTTTCTTTGATAGGATACATCATTAATTCACTAGAGAAGAAATCATGATTGCATTGTCGAGAGTAAAAAATAACTAGAAATTCGTTCGTCGCGTGATTAAATTGTCCAGTAAACCTCACAATGAAAATGAAATACACATCAAATGATGTACTCGGGATTGAACATATCCAAATACACGGGACATGGAAAGAAGCCTTTCCCACAATGCAATGAGCTGGAAAATGTAAATGCAGCAGAAAAACTGGAAAATCGTAATCAAAGCAAAAATGCATGGATTCTCCGAAGGGAAAAACGCGAATAACCATTTCCAGAAACTCTGCTGAGCTTGAGGCAGAAAGGGGAAAATTTGATTAAAATGATTGTGAAAAGGAACAAAAATAAAAATTAGATTGATAAAAGAAAAAAAATGGTTTGTCCTTGTCCGGTTATTTGTTTGTATAAACGGAGTGGAAATGATATCGATGAGAGGCTTATTTGTATCTCTCACGCTATTTCTTCCAATAATCGAGTGTCACCGGATATCGCGAGCAGTTGTAGTTGGCCCGTAGCCAGAAGGGGGTCGACCCAAAGGTCGGCCCAGTTTACTAGTAACCCCGTCCCCTCTTTGAAGAACCCCTGATGTGTCACACAGCGAGGACTGGAAACGAAGCATGATGATCTCTCCCTCTCGCTTTCCCTTTTCCCTATTTCACCCAAATATTCTACACCGCGTTCCAAAGCTCTGCCAAATTGAGAGTAAGGGGGTGAGAAGTGGCTAAGAGCAAGGGTGGGGTCCCCATGCCCGGCCACCTCAAAGTCACTCGCCCTTTATTTTTGCAAAAATATACACGTTTGACGAACTTGTCTCTTCAAATGAGACACGAAGTTTGGAAATATTTCTCAATATAATACCCACTTTTAATCTATCGAATTTTTTGTCAATTTTTACACGAGCCAAAAATTGAATTTTTTTTTTCACGCGAAAATAAATTTCATTTATTCACGAGTATGTCGATTTTTATTCCGCTGCACCAAACATATTCCGTCATTATTGAATTGTACTGGAATGTTCAGTACAAAAAATGGAAACATTAGTGAATGACAACTTAAAACCGTCAAAAGAGTTTTGAGAGGAACACCTCGAAAAAATTAAATAAATCGATTGAATAAAAATAGATGACCCTTCAGGAGAGAACGTACGTACGTCCAATTAATTGGGCAATCCAATTACCATATTATTTCCGCTCTGGCGTCAACACGTTGACAACTAGTCGAAAGAAAAAAAATTAAATGGTCGTTACTCGAATGGATGCCTCTTCGCAGATTTTTATGAATTTTTTTTCTATCGCTTTTTGAACTTTCGACGACTTTCATTACATGGAAAAATGTATTGATTTCATGAAAATGTTCCCTCGTTTTAGGGCGTGAAATAGAGATTTTTGTACTTTTGCCTGAAATCGAGTAATTATGGTTTCGAAGTGTGCTTTAAATGATTAATTGGACCATCGAATTAGCATTTTTAACGATGTGCTGGCGGAAAATAAGACTTTTCATCATTCTTTAATTGCTGCAATTCGAAAATAAAGAATGGTATCAAGTGCAAAGTAAAAATTTTGTTAACGTTCCCTAAGAGCCTGATTTTATTTCGGTAGAACAAATTGATTTAAAAAAAAATGCCTCTCCAACCCCTCGATTGTCATTATCTAAAATTCGTATGACTTTTATGAGATACAGGTGCAAAAAGAGCTAAAGAGACAGAGAGGGAGAGCGAAAAGGAGAAAGTGGAATACACCAGGAGTGCATCGAGTCTCTCTGATGCTCGTGACGGGAACGCAAAATCACGTTAATGCAATTTATCGCCTGGGCTTTGGGGACAGGCTTTTTGAAATTTTCATTACGCCTCGGTAACTTTATATAATAGGTACGTGTACTTTCTATACCAGTCCATTTCGATATGCACGACACATTTTTTTACATTATCTTTATTATATTTGTTGCTACTCCTACTATTCCTATATTTTCATTATTATAATTATTATTATTATTATTATTATCATAAAAAAAGAATTCAATGAAGTCGTATCTGCATTCAACAATTATATCGAGTGAAACCCTTTTCGACATTTTCGTGAGAAAAATACTTGATTGATATGAATGTTGTCGAATAATATGTAATTTTGATTCGCCGAATTGTTTTTCCTTGAGATACCATTTTGGCTTGATTAAATTGATACCTATAAATATAACCTTCAATAGAAAAAATTTGTTCCCGAAAAATGGCGTTTCGAAAAGCCGTTAGAATGTGGATTCTCAATATGGAAGTAATTCGATCTGTTGCAATACAAATTTTGTTCCTATACAAAATACTTTTGAAACAGAAAATTGAGCAACTTGATTTTGTACAATATAATTTGTATCGATTTTGACTGTCAACAGTTGGAATAAATTTTTTTCATTCTTTCAAATCAGCGATAATTTGATAGTGTCCAGGTTCGTGAGACGATAGACCAGCAAATTCGATAGGAACATATATAGAAGTTCTCAGGCACCACTACCAACTTCAGGGGCTTGAAGAAAATTTGTGGAATGAACACACAATCACAACACTCGACCTTTCACAAAGAACGAGAACACAACAAAAGAAAAGAGTAAAGAGAAGAAAGTCGCGAGATTGTCGAGACACGATTGTCACGAAGAACTACCGGTTCGTTTATCGTCATGGAACACACGTGGAATTAGATCGCCGTCCTTTGCAAACATCTCGTTCAGTTCGTTTGGCCCATGAAGCCCCGTTTATACTACGAATTTCCTCTGACACCGCCGCACGGATTATATCTCCAGACGGTATGGAATTCATTTCAACTCCATCACATGAATGCTCACCGTTTTCTGGATTGAGGCTTTTCAACTTTTCGGAAATAGCTTCAACCGTTCAGCCACCATATTTTGTTCCTCTAAACAGCTTTTTTGAAAATCTTATCGATCAGCATTAATTTTTTCGGATTTGCCGCCCTTTGGGTCCAACTGACCCATTGGGTCAATGCACTGGCTGTCAATGAATGATTATATAATCATTCTCAATTTCCTGATAGTGATTTTCATTCAACTTGAGATGAATTGTCAGCTGTTCTCGCCAAATTTAATTATTTCATAATTTGGATTTATTGTTGTGAGTATTTTTGTTTCTAAAAGCATTTTTTGACCCACGAAATCTCATGACAGTTTCATTTATTTTTCTTATCGAAAATGCATTGAAATTGATATTCATGAATTTTCAACATTATCTCTTATCTCGACCTATCTTTATTTTTACCAAGTGCTAGGAGTTTTGTCCTGGTTGACGCACGTGGATCGATGCAAGTAAAGATGAAAGTTGGAAAAGTTTGTCTCGATCATTTCCAGAGAAGATGCATGAAGTTTCATGTTGATACATTGTTGATAGCATTATCTATCAATCGAAACTTCGTTGTTCATAGAATACTCCGTATAACTTTTTCTCCGTCTCGATCACATGAACTGATTTTCAGGAATGTTTTTCCAACCAGCTATTTTCAGAGAGAATTCATGAAAATGTGCGAAAGCTTTTTGTTACACTGACAAAGATCACGACAGATATTTGTCAAGATTGATTTTTTTGAGGGCTCATTTTTTCTCTTCATCGTTTCTTCACTTAGTATTTAAAAAAATGAAATATATTATTGAAGAAACAATTTTGCTGTAGTTTTTTCAAGTCACACGAACGCACACTGACCGGAAGTGGGTCTGTTGAGCCTCGGTCCATGTAGTTTTTTGAGCCAAAGGCTTTCGAGGTAGAATTTTAGTGATCCAAGGAAATCTCTGGTGGTTTATACTCTTATAAGGATTCTGGGATTAGTCACCCAGCATTTCACGTATGCTACCGCATTCGCGGATGTATGTGGTGACGCAATTGTCATCGGAATAGTACTGAAGAATAATCAGCCTTCAAGTACTAATGCCAGTGCGAAAAAATCATTGAAACCACTGACCAGAGAAAATCAGTCTGCGTTGATATGGTCCAGTCTGTCAAAGAATGGTCGACGATAAATTCACGACTAAAATTGTTGGAAATTCGATGAACCTGAAGGAAAACCTTGAGTCGGGTTGGTGCCGCTTCACTTGAATTTCGCACGTTTTAAAGTCAATAAATCTGATTAATTATACGAAAACTTTCCGGGATAAATAATGCGAAGAAATATGCAAGATTTATATTCATCTTTTTGACATAAAATATAATTTCTTGTATTATAATATATAGGAAAAAGTAGAAGATGGAGAAGGGACGAGATGGTTACGCCTGCGCTACGAGAAGCGTAGTATACGTTGGGAGTTGTTTTCAGCAGTCGGGTCTTCAACTCCGGACCGCGTAGACCTTATCCGACCGCGCGACGTATCCGTGGATTCTCTAACTGTTCGCGAGGCATTCCGATATCGTAACCTTACTTTGACAGCAACCGAGTTGCGGTCAAAAGTTAATTTTCTTGTGAGAAATTTTCTCCATTGTTTTTTTTTTTCCATAAAAATATTAAATACTTATTTTTTGGTTTATTCAAATTTTCATCAGAAAAAATAGGACAATAATATGTAAAAATTATCGAATGCTCGTCGTTTGGTTTCAAAATAATCTTAAGAAAGAAAAGGGACGAATATAATTTTGGAAAATCCCATAAAGACGATCAATCATCGCAATAAAACACCTCGAACATTTGCTTGAAAAATCACAACGATATTTCAATCAATTTTTTTGGGAATTGAATGAAAAACGAAAATAACATTTAACCATGAAGTCGAGCCACAAATCATACCTTTCTCCGAACATAAGAAAATAGTTGAGGAGCTTCATAAAGCAGAAAGAAGGTGAAAAAAAAATGAAAGAAAAATAAAGATACAAAAAATACTGGGAAAGTCAGATATACGAACTTTTCCCATCGTGTAGAGTCGAAAGAGGGGGAAAAATGAAGTTGCTGAAAGTATAGCATACTCGATTCAAGACCGTGTCATGCAGGTTAACTTCATCACTCGTATACATGCATTTATATATGTATTTACGTGTCCTAATACATAAAATTATATAAGTATGGGATTGAGAAAGTTTAAGAACGGTTTGTTGAAAATTATCATGTGAGGGCGTGTCGAAAAAAGTGAGTGGAGAAAGAGTACAATTCTAGAAAGGGCGTAAAATATTGGCAGCGTGTTCTCCACTTTGTTTCCGAACTATGCCCCTTTTAATCTCGCCACGTTTTCCTGTCGTTCTCCGAAATCTATTTTCTCCCCCGGATCCTGTATTTTTATCTCACGACAAACTTTTGCCTCATGTTTTTCTCGTTAGCTCGCGAGATCCAGGTCTAGCGATGAGAAGTCCAGAGAAAATTGTTTCTTCTTTATTTTCAAACAATCTGGTGGCTGGCTGGAGCAAACAACAACCATAATCACGAACGAAAACGATTTTTTTGCTTGGCAATCTTGCGCCTAAAACATCAGCAAAGTTTTTTTTTTCAATCCTTTTTTTTTTCTGTATACTCGCCACACTATTTGTCAATAAGTTCTTAATCTTGAAGAAGCTTTCGGGAACGCGGGACATTATTTACGACCTCCGTGTGTCTGGATATGATCCTGTAGACGGAAGTGGGTCGGCCGGATATGTGGTCGAAGACTCCATGCAATCTCCTCGAACCACCAATTTCATTGCCAACCACGATGCAACACCAATATGGAAATATATTTATACAATTAACTCAGAGCTGTAACATGGTTTAGGGCTACCGTTGACATCAATTTGATTCACGTCAAACATCATCCTTCTGTAAACTTCTCATGCGTACTCGATCAATAGATGATCGCTCGATTCGATTTCAATTCATTTTCCAAGTCACCAACGATTCTCAGGGCAACAGCCTGAAAATCATTAAATAATTTTCAGTCCGACGAGAACTATTCAGTTGATTGAAAGGGAAACGACTCGACAAGTGCTGGGAACACAATTTCGGACGTACTTATGAATAAATATTCCAAAAATCCAACAGCCACAGCTTCCGAAACACACAAGAAGATGACGTTCACTTCTTCCTTTCGGGGTGAAAATATCTACACGCTACTTAGCCAGCACTCGATTCTTTCATGTGTTCAGCTGTCCATGTGTTTGCGAACTTTCGTATGAGTGCGTATCTGTCGAAGTATGAAACAAAAACGACGTGAATGATTAATCGGGTTCATCCTGATGCCAACGATCCTCGTTAATTCGATCTTGTTTGGTCCAACGAGCGTTATATATGTGCCACAAGAAAGGCTAACATAATAAGACTGATGAACGGAGTGTGAGTGGAAGGCAAACAAATAGAGGGATGGCTGGGCAACAGGAGGCAAAATTGTAGAAGTTTGTGGATTTATGATTCGTCATATTCCTCAGGAAATTTGTTTCCTTGAGTCGTGATTTGTCACGACTCAACATTTTGGAAAGAATTAACAATAATGACTTTATCGGATATCGTTGTGTTATTTATATTCATTAGAAAAAATGAAGAAAACAGTTCAAAGAAAAGCGTGCAATGAATCAGCCTCACTGCGTTGGAATATACCGATGAAATTTTTGAGATTTAAAGTAAAAAATGTGCGTCCCGTTTTTAGATATTAATTGTAGGGCAAGAGCAGGTATCATTAAGGATCGTGATTTACCTCCCTCGTGACAGCACGTCGCAAAACTTCTCCGACAACCTCTCTCATAATTTCACGCACACGTCTCACTTAATTATTAATCATCACGCTTTGACTCATTACTCACGACGTTATAACGCACCTCCATTCAGAATGAATTTTTGCCGAGATTTTCAACTCTTGAATATGAATGTGAGTTAGTTTTCCCACTCCCGATTCTAGACTAATCCTTGCCTATATTCCAGGCCCAATTTGAAGAACTTTAAGTTTGTGGATGATTCGATCAAATCGATCGAAACGAGATTTTTTTATATTGGGGACAAAACTATTCGCATTGAAAATTGAAGCGTTCTCAGGAATTTCAACGGAAAGATCTTTTTTAAAAATCTATCGACATGCTGCATCTTTCAGATCGTATAATGGGAAAAAATATCGCTCCAAATGGAATTTCAGTGAAAAAATTCTAACAACTAGAAAAATTGTGATCGGACAGAAATTTCAGTGACATAAACAAATTGGCTTTGTTATTCAGAGAATATGTGATAAATATGAAAGCATATTTTCCACAGTATCCTGAAACGGAACAATATTTCGCCGGAGATTCTGAATAATTCAAATATCTTGGAGGCACGGTTTTCCTCAATCTGAGGACGTTTTTTATTTCCATACACAGCGAACACAAGTGTGTATACACCGGGAGGTTGCCGTAGTAGTATTAAGAAAACATTGCGTGTCATTTTTCACGAAAAAATGTATTCCGGTTGTTGTCAAAAACTTACCTTACCATTCATAAATACCGAATTCTAGAAAAGTTGAGATGATGTCAAAAACTTACCTTACCATTCATAAATACCGAATTCTAGAAAAGTTGAGATGATGTCAAAAAATTGTTTCGGTCCACGAACTTCAAAAATAGTTTGGTATGCAGCTACAATCATAGTCTTCATTTCAATCATTTGTTTTGGAATGGTAACAAAAAATTGATGAGAACAAATGGCACAAAATAGAACCAACGATGACAAAGATGTTTGTCGTGCAATCAGATAATTTTTATATATAATTTGATAGTTTCTTCCATTTATTTGAATTTTTGTCATTCGAATGATTCTGAGTGTGTGAAAATAAAATAAGAAGAGCCTCGAGTGAGAGAAAAAAAAGATTAAATTGAATAAAGAATGAGAGTTAGATAAAAATAAAATAAAACGTACTCGGGTGCATAAAAATTCGCTGAAAAAAGTGTCAATCTTCCAGATCAATCGAATGCGAACTGGTGGCTGGGTGAAACAACGAGAGCTCGGGCGTGTCAAAAAGAATCATTCCGAAAAAGTGTGACCGAACAGTTAGGTGGACTAAACATTGTTTTGGTGGCTGCGGTGTGCTAAAAAAATCAAGTAAGCTATTAATCGAGAAACTAATTAATCCCGGAACATCCCTTAACCACGTGGTTGAGCGCGAAATGAGTAAAAAGAAAGAAAAGTGGTGCTGGTTGAGAAGGTGAGACGATTTTTTTTCGATCTCCGAAGAATAGTTCTTTGTCGCGTGAGGCAAAATCGCGCGGTAGGTTTTTTGCTTAACGATCCCTGAGAGAGAGCCTTTTGTGAGGCAAGAGCCTCGAGTGAAAAGAGAAAAGAAAAATGTGGTAGAAAATAAAGGAAAAGAGAAGAAAAAAAGAGGAGAAAATTCTTTGGTGGGCTCGTTAGTCGTTAATAAAAATTGGCCGAGGTTCGCTCAGTGGGCGGTTTAGTTTTTGGGCGGTGGTAAAAACGAGTATTGTCGACTCGGGCTTTGTTTTCTATGAGGGTTAAAACAAGACTGTATAATCTCGGAACTTGGAGCGAAAAGCCAATGACGACACCCACGTTGGCCACACTGTCGACGATTAACATCGTCCTGGAACTTCAAGAGCCATTCTCGTCCGAGTCAGAGTCTTTTCTGCAAAGCATCCGAAACACACAATTTGCGTGTACAACAACCTAGTACGAGTGGAGAGCATTTAGCAGTACGTCAACGTGTCCTATCTCCTGATCAAAGCAATCGACAAAACGATAACGTTCCACACTGAATTCATTCACCAAACGCGTTCACTCAAGGACCATCGATGTCAAGCATCATCCGTGGCCTCAGTTTGGCTCGCCAAGGTCATAGAACCGTCCAAAAATAACTACGACAAACGTCGTTTATACCGAGTGACCTTGAACACCGCCCAACTAGAATGAAGCTCGAATAAATCAATTAACGGGCTTCCCCGATGCTTCTTGATCGTCCAACTGAATTCTCAACGTCATCGCAAACAATTATTTGACAGTTCATTTGAAATGTGAAGTTTCAACTGTAGACCGTCAATCAGTTGGAAGAGCGACTGAAGTTTTCGCATGAAAATACTTTAACAATCGCGTTAATTGTGCCAGAAATGTGTGACTTTAATTAACGGTGATTAATCAAGAACCGACACAATATTTACATGTTGACTCTAACCGTGAATCCCAAATGTTTCATCGGTGAATTAATTGGAACGTCATTCTCAGTAAAATCAAACAACCTACGAACCTCAATTATATTTTCATGCACTCCGTTTGCGAATCTAATAAAAAATACTCAATTGAAATGCAACGATCAAAAATCCACAGTGAGAATAATTCCATTGATCCTTGTGCGACCAAAAAGAAAGATTGTCCCTCACAATTCGACAGTTTTTCCAATTGTTAAGAAATATTCCTCATCAAAAGAAAATCCAGCGAACAACAAAATTGGGATTTAGAAAAAGAATTGATCTAAGTGCAAGATAAATTATTTGTCATCGGTGGAAATATTTCAAATTTTTTCCCTGTGTGTTGTGTTCGCGCGGGAGCAACTGTGGTGATTGCACGAGAGTGATGGCATGAAGACATTATCGGTGAATATAAGCTGCGGGCCCAGCACGGAGGAGGATGAGGATGGTGATGGGCGTAATGGTGCTGGGTCAGCTACTGACGAGGATACTACTCGCTGCACACGCTGGCGATCGTCTCGCTGCTGCACGCCGAATACTTCGAGACGTTCCACTGATAGATGGGTAAGAACATTCATTCATCTTTATTATCCTCATGGAAAAATACTAATGAGGAAAACAAAAACCAATAGAAACTAACCAGATTAGCCTGAAGTTTGCACCGACGCAATACCACGAAATAAAGAAAAAAAATGATTCGTCACTTTTTCCCCGATTTTTTCTTCTTCATTTGCCTATTGTCTTATTTGGACCTCGCGAATCGATGCGTGAAATAAAAAAGTGACCAATCTTTTTTTTCATTTCGTGGCATCGCGTCGATGCAAACTTCAGGCTCATACTGATCAGTGCTTGTCAAATATCTACAAGTCCCACAAGTATATTACCATCAGTGCTTTTATGATGACTGATAAGGAAGAATCAGTGAGCCAGCTCGACTAGAAATTTCATCGGGATAATAATAGCACGGGTTTATAATTTTTTAACTGATTACTTTCAGTCAAAAATGAACCGCGGTCTCAAAAATCAATTAACAAAGCACTAAAGAAAATCTGATCCACGTTCTCTTAATTGCCTACTATTTTTCGATCGAGATACTATTGGATAATCGATCCGATTCGTCCGAAAGGACGCAATTGCGGAAAGTAATCGAGACCTTTTGAAAAATGCCGATATTCATTTGGGAAATATTTGAAAAAATGATCAATTAATCAATTAAGGTCAAGAAAATTATTCGAGGTGATTGAATGAGAAATTGAAGTGGTAAGCGAATAAATGGGCACTCGAATCAATAAAGTCATCGCACTCGATAATAATAAACGAATTCATTAGTAGCAAAAGTTAATTGGCGAATTCGTACTTCAAGACTTTTACTTTTGCAATATTGCGTTTGAGTGTGCATGCAAAGTATGTCTTTGTGTTTAATTAATCCAACCTTTTCTCACTAATGAAAAACTACGAATTAATTGAGCAATTTGTTGGTGCTGAATTCGCAACAAATTGGTTGCTTCATAATTTCCTGTCTATGGGCCTGCAGAAAATTGTTTAACTGATTTTATTGAGCCACTCCTTAATTACCAGCTCAATGGCGCAGGGTGCAAGTTTATTCTCTAATTAGCTTGCCATTCGAACGCGTCGGAATATGCAAGTTTTAGAAAGTTCCTCTTCTGGATACATGACGAATATTTTGATTGGTCTCAGGACTAATCCTTGAGAGGAAAACAGACAGAAAAATGGGACGCTGGATTGCCTGCCTTTTTCTGTCTGGAAAACTAAATTTCTGAGGCGGCAAATAAAACAACTCGAAACGGTTCCCAAACGAAAACCACGTCTGTAATTTAGCATCTGGACGTTCGTTCCAACAATTATTAGAAGCACCACAATTGCCCTTTAAGGATTAGAGGATGCGACCGTTAATAAACGGAATGACACTTAATATTACCCACAGATCCAGTCCATGGCCTGGGACCAGCAAAAATGTCATCATATGGAGGCCAAAATAAATTTATGGACGCGCAATGAAAGTATCAACTTTTCTAACTCCCCCAAAGGAATCGCTACTCCGACAGCTTATCTTGATTCTGTTGCGCGAGAAAGGAAAATAGAAAGTTAAATAAATGCAAAAAACAAGTCCCGCTGAACTAGATAGTTTAAAAATAAAAAGATTCTTTATTTTAATATGTTTGTACTTTGACAGCTGTTACTTTTTATGGCCAACAGAAATAGTTCCGTGAGTAAATTTGAAATAAAAACATGGGGAAAAATACGAGATCTCGTTCAAGATGTGCGTAAAACGATCGAAGACAAAGTTAGGTGCTGCAACTTTTTTCGGAGCTCAGAAAATATTTCTAAGATAAGCCACTGTAAGACTGACAATATTGCCAATAAATTCACCCTCTTGGGCTTACTTACATATAAATAAGTAAATATACATATATACAAGTTTGAATTTATTGATATATGGATATTTATAGGCAGATTGGCCAATATACATGAGGGATTTGGTCGTAAATGGCCCTGGCGAAAAAAAACTCTTGTGAAAAACCGCACTTGTCGCACAAGCTTGAGAATTTAAATAAGGGAACCCTCTAACTTTCAAAGTATCTTTTATCAAGCTCCCCGGTCCACATACCCATGCTCAAAATTACAAAAGATATTTCACATGAACTAGCGAGTTTTTTTTTTCCAGCGAGTGAATTTTCTGTATTGTATAATTTTTTTCGAGAGTGGATTCTCCAAATAAATTCGTTCTGAGAGCTCCTGAACTTAGTCTTTTCTGAAACTCACGCCCAAGCTTCATTAATTGATGGAGGGGCCATTGGCGCCTTAATCGACCATTAAACTCCTTACCCCCTGAAGTCAATTATTCTCCAGAGGCTCTTTAGTCCGAAACTTCATTGTAATAATAAATTATCATTTTGAATTGTTCATTATTTTATTCGTAATTTTCCTGTTTTGCATTTTTCTGGGATTTTCGTAACCGTAGCTTCGTCCGTTTTTATTCTCTTTACATTACGAGTTCTCGATAGGAATAAAAATCGGAAGGTACTTTACTGAATACTTAAGAAAAACTTCACAAGCTCCCAATGGATCAATCCGAATGAATCGTTAAACACGAAATGGACAATTTGTAAACGGATCCACAATAGAAAATGCCGTATCATGTAATCGAGAGCAGGCAGCGTGTAGTGGTGATAATAAATAAGAAGCAGCAGGGGAAACAGGAGAATATATTTTTTTTCGCATTTTCATGCCCTTCGCGCCACCCTCATCCTCAAGAACTTTTTTTCACTCACCCTTCCAAGTTCAACCTACTAATCGCCTTTTCCTGGCAGATGCACTTCACCCTTCAAGTGAACGAGCTCAATTCCACATATGGGATTTACGTCAAAATAAATACGGGAATAAAAAATAAGGCGAAAAGACGATGACTTGAAACTGTAACTTTTATACCTTAGGGGAAAAAGGAATAAAGTGTAAAGCTATTGGGAGAAACGAGCTTTCACACGATCACGAATGAATACTCCTTTTTTGCGAATGCTTTCAGAAAAGGAAACCTTTTTATCGAAACGTGGGTCTCAGAATTAAAAAACCACTTTTGTTTTTCAAAATTGTGATATTTAAATTAAACATCGTGTTCAAGAACCAATGAAGAGATAAAACATGGAGTGCCTTAAGTAAATCAGTGGCATGTATCTTCCTGATGGAACTGTTTTTCGATAAGTATGTCTCTGCTCTTCCCTTGGAATAGGGCCACAATCAGGAAATGCAAACTTGGACACCTCCATAACGATATGTAAGGACGTACGCGGAGCAAATTTACAAGGCTAATTATAAGAGATACGTCTTTTCAGCTTTTATCCATTGAAATAATACACTTGGGGTTGTGCATGGATGATTCCGAAACTTCTCGGACAGAGTTTGGTGAATAGATCGTCGCAAGTACGCCGTATGCCGAAGCTTCCGACCCTTCACCGAGGCTAGATGACGAAATTGTGTGTGTCGAGAGGGACCACCAAATTGTACACAACAATAGTTTACCAACGTTCCCAAACCAAATATAGATACATACATATGTATACGACCGCATGCGACAGTGAATGACTGAAATTGTACGGGGTGCCCTGGCAGTCGCCTCGATGTTTACGCAAGCTAAACAGATTGCTGGTTACTAACGCAAAAAGTCTTTTGGCCTTTCCCCCCGCGGTGGCGATTAAAAAAAAAAAAATTAATCAATCAGTGACAGCCTATCCGATTGTTTATGCGGCAAGGACGTGAGTGAGTGGCAAATGGAGAGCACGAGGTGTCCAGTATGACTGCAAACACGTGCGACCCTGCGTCCGGTCGTTTACTTTTCAAGAAATTCCGATTTGCTCGCACTAATTACCGAGGCATCGGAGAAGAAAATTGCTGAGGACTTTTCTCTCCAGGATGAGCATCATTTTTCGGACACCCCGTATGTGTACAAAAGTATACATCTAAATGTCTACACATATATATATATATGCATGTGTTTGTGCGGCTTTACTTCTCACGTGTATCGATGTCGTCTGGCCAAATAGGTTAGCGGATCAGGGAGGCAGAGATTCGAGCCTTTGTGGTGGTAAATTGCATCCTTTTCTTCAGACCGTCCAACCATTCTCGTACGTTCAGCTACAGCCAGCCCACATCGAGCATCAAAAAGCTGTTGAGCGCACGAATCCCTCTCGAAAGGATAGAAAGAGAGGGTGAACGAGAGAGAGAGAGAGAGAGAGAGAGAGAGAGAGCGAAGACCGAATGGGCGAGACCGAATATTCGTGAAAAATTGTCCTCGTTCGAGAAAATTCCAATCATCCAACCGGGAAATGGCTATTGGGTTATATTGATCGACAAAAAGTCGAAGGAGAAAAACGTGCATGCGTTATATCCTGGAATATGTAGATAAGTGAATTTTTCTCCTAATACATAGGCAAATCTCCAACTCTATACCAGATCATAGCAACGTGTTTGTTTTTAAGCTATAAATAAAACGCGATCCTTTGTTTTACGTCATTGCAAACTAAAGATTTATAAAAGTGGTGCTGATTGTAATTATTTTTTTAAAGAGTCTCATTTCTCCCTCGGAAACCGTTTGACTCTCACAATCTGTTTATTACATTTGTAAAAGGAAAGATGGATTTCGGATGTATGCACAATAAACATTATCCAAAACCGACCTGAACTAAGATTGATGAGGGGAAATGGAATTCGATCCGATTAATAAAAAATTTGTGAGTGCGAAATATTCAATTGTATTGAACTAATCGTTGGACAATGTTCCGACAACTTTGGCCATAAAATGTCTTCCTATAGCCGGAAGTAGGGATGTGGGATACCGATAAAGTGTGTCTATGCATTCTCGTTCTCCAGAGAATTTCCCGCTCGACAGAAACCACATCTCTCTCTCTCTCTTCTTCTCCCTCTTTCTCTCTCTCTCTCTCTCTCTCTCTCTCTCTTTCACTCACTTTACCCCACACACAAACTATGTCTATTCATTGCTTTGTGGTCTTGCTCCTTCTTCGTCTACTCTCTCTTGTTGAATCAAATATTCAACCTGTGTTCTTCCCTGTGACGCCTCGGGGGACAAGCAATTTGGAGAAAATATTTGCCACGAGCTCAGCTCTGTGGGTAACTGGTCCTTTCTGCCCTTCCTACCTCTTTCTATTCTTCTCTCTTTGTCTCTTTTTCTCTCTACCGCCTTCGCTCTTCACTCTTACTATTTCTCATCCCTCCTATCTTTATCTTCTTCTTCCTCTTTTTATTTTTTTCATTCTGTTATTTGTGTCTCCTTCCCCTCACACATCCCTAGTCCCCTTTTCCTTGAGTCTCCTCTACATGACCTACGTATGGGCAACTCCATTACAAACCAGTCAAGTTTTGCACTTGACCCATACATAGTGTCGCAATGAAAAACTCTGTGACTGGAAAAAATGATGGGACCGTATTCCAAGTAGTTAGTAAATAAATTTTGCGGGCTGTAGGTGAAAAAAAATTCTCAGAAATACAATCAAGTGCAAAACCGTAATTATCAACTGATTAACAGATGAACGGAATAATTTCAGCATCAACGAAACATGTTTGTGGATTTTCATTTATATTTTTCTAAACTTAGACATATCTGGGCGTGGAAAAGATTCATTTTTTTTTTTTGGTATCATTCTGGAACGCAGAAAACAAAGCTATGAGACATTGGACATGAAACAGCCCATAATCTGCGGGAGGTTGCAAGAAATTTCACGTTGGTTGGTATTCGGCAACCCAACCTTCCGAATAATGCAATTTCCTATGTTCTCGAATTCGTCCCCTCAGAAAAATGAATAATGGAAATTGTCATATATACGGTTCCACGTCCCAAATAAACAGAAAAGAACTGGTGTTCCGGCATAAAAATCCCTGTATTTTCAATATTTTTTTTTTTTTGTTACGAACTATTTCGGAATTTTGAAAAAGGTACACCGAGAATAAAAACGTTGCCAGGGGAATTCATCAAAACGATGTTTCAAGCATTTTTTATGCGATATACGCTGGTCCAATGGATAAAAGGCTCGGGCTCGAACACTACACGAGTTCGGAGTATGAGTCTTGGCTGAAACACCGATAAGAATGTGGGCCTGAGGTCTGTAGCCAGTGATAATTCTTGAAAGTGCCTCACGTAGTTATGACTCAGACAAAATAAAAAGATTGCAGAAATTTATTTGGCAGTATAATTTTCAAACATGGAAATCACAAGCGCATATTTTTCCAAGAATACTTTTTACTTTTCGGGGATTCGAACTTTTCATTTCAGAACCCGTGGAACGAAGTCCGTATATAAAAAGTGGTCCATATGTACAAACATGTAAATCATGTCTGAGCGCCGTTAGCTTTGCTTTGAATTATCTACAGTCACTCGGTAATTACGTGGAACTAGTGTGTGGCGAGCTTATCCACGTTTGCGTTTTTTTGCGAAATTTATTTCTCCCACCGGAAATATTTAATTGCCGTTGCGGGTGGGCGGAAGAAGCACAAAAAAAAGAAAAAAATACTACATACTAGGGTTGCGAAGTCTAACGAGAACTTCAGATATATCGGACGCCGTTAACCCTCGCTCCAGACAACTTAAGCCTGAAGAAACCTTCGTGAATTAAACGACCACTATGAACGTCTATTTCGAAAAAGTAAACGAGACCTCTTTGAATTTCCATCGATTTAATAGATTCGGAGAAAAACAGCATCGTTGAAAATGTCGCCACGCAATCAAAATAAGTGCCTCCGGCCAAGTTCCCTTATATACGAAAACAATACTGACAAAAGCCAAATGTTTATTTTTCGAGTTTGCAATAACAATGAAAACTGGAATGCTTCTGATTGAAATATCGAACCGAGACAACACACCATTTGTGGAGCCTGTCAATTAAAATTCTCTGCGTACATCAATTCCATCAAATTCCGAATTCCAAATTCGTATTTTCGTGGTTTTTTATTTTTGTGAAAATCCTTTCTTGACTCCAGGGGATCGAACGTGTCGACTCGTCTAATTGGCTCAAAAAATGACACCAATAGAAATAAAGCCACAAAGGCAATTTGAACCTGCATGACTGAAGGCAATCTGGAGAGTCGGCAAAAATCCGCTTATATCCGTGACTCTAGCACAATGTCGACACTACCATGCCTCTATGTTTTCGTTAGTCAGTATATCCAACCGCATTTATACATATATTTGGTTTAAAAAAAGGTATATAACTTACAGCCTCATTCGAAAAATACGAGAGTTCCCTCGAGTCAAATTCCGAGAGATTAAGCGAGAAACGTACGCGCTCGACGCTTACCAATTCACCACGACTGGAGCAATTCGTGTATAACGCATTAAACCGCCGTGTATACGTAGAAAAGAGTCTCAAAAGCTTCATGAGCTTTTGATAATGTCTTTCCTTGGCTTTTCTATCTCGCAGATTTCGCGTCTTAAGACCAAACCCCAACCCATTTCAACCCCCATCCCATCAAGCTTTTCCACGCAATCGAGACCAAGTAACGCGAACCAGACGGTTGGAACTCAAGCTCAGGATTGAATGCCAAAGAGCTTTACGACATTACGAGTAAATTCGCATTTCATTATGTACTTCCTTACTTTTTCTCTCTTTTTCTTACTCTGTTGTTTGATATTAAATTATAAACTATATACTCAGAAGAGAAAATATTTCAATTCCGATAAATCCTTCGAGACATCCATTAACAATGCCGCCAATTTAATAAAATTTTGTACAGATTGTTTTTACCCTAGCGGCGAAGTTAATCGAATCAAAATTCAAGATCATTATACATTAAGCCGAGAAAGACAACAATTCGAACCGTCATCCATCGTTTGCATCGTTTTCCTACATCACAAACCGAAAAGCCTGTTTCCAGGTGCACGAAAATTAGCAAAAGACATTTGAAAATTTTTCTTTCAATTTGTTGCTTTAATATTTTGAAAAGTTTATGAAAGAGTTAAATTTGGAACATAATTTTAGCAAAGGCTTGGAATACTCGGAATCATATATGAACGTAAATTCCGGGCACTTCCGTGTACGATTGTAGCTGTTAATAACACCGATCTAAATGAACTTTTGTTCAGAAACATTTTCATTATAAATTTTTTCAACGTAATTTTAATTTGAATTGCCAGATAGTAGCAGTTAATGGATTGCTGCAGGGTGGAAATTATTTTCGTGGCAACTTTTCCTTCAATAATAAAAGTGCATTAATGAAGTATTTCTCATAAAGTTTAATTAATTTATTGCCTTCTTTTGTGAGCCAACATATTTACTCTCTTCCCTTGAATAATAAGGCAAGAAAAAAGGAGGGAAAAATCCGGACGATGTTTTCGAGATCCTCATCCTCTATTCTCTGATAATCTCCATAAGCCACTTGGAATATTTTTCAATCAGGGCGAAAACGAATAAATACCGTCCCTGCGTACAGTCATAAAGTGGATGAGAGTGATTGGCAAGCTGGGGTCTCCAAATTTGCTGAGAAGCGATCTGAGGAATTTTATCGTTTTGTCATGATAGCGGATGTGGGAGGAATGGTCGTCTCACAGTGCAACAAGTTTCTCATTTAATATATGTGTATATATGTACACGATGTGTTTCGTTACGAATATCAAGATTTTCTTGCCACGATTTCTTCCTCAGCGTCTAAAGAAAATACGTATTTAGTGGGTCTCAGAAAACCGAATCCTCCTTCTCCATCTCCTTCATTTCCCATGCCTTACCAAATATTTTTTTCCTTTTGCCTTTTCCCTTTGCCCTTTTCCGGCGTCCTCTCTATATCTTCGTATTAAACGTGTAAAACTTTCCTCAGCTGGTTAATACACGACGTTTTACTGGTTGGAAAAGTTAAAAGCTTACCCCGCCAGTACAAGATCCGTTAAAGAGGAGAAAAAAAAGAGGAAGACCAAAAGAAAAATACAAGAAAAAAATTAAAGTTCGAGGGCTGCGAGCAGGCAAAGGAAAAAAGCTAGTTCCCTGATCAAACGAGAAAAATGCAAAAGGAGAAAAAAAAAAATTTCCAAAATAATAAAAACATCGAGAGGAAGATGCATCCTGGAAAATAATTGTGTAAAGAAGTACAGCGAAGACTCTCAAAAAAGAAGAACGATATATTTTGGAAAAAATTGAACGATGTATATGTGTATCGCAGGAATGGAAATTAATTAATCATAAAAATAGCGTCAAAAAGACTCAAAAGTTCCGTGTCGTGTTCAGGCCATTCTCATTGTTATTATCCACTTGGTTAATAAAACTGGTTGAATTGCCTCAGCATATTTGCCAACAGCAATCTGGACAATCAATCTGAATCCGATATGGATGTATTAATGCGAAATGCTACTTCAGTTAAGCGTTTAATTAACGGCAGAAAAACGTGATCATATCTGGCTTCAGTTCGCACGTGGATAGAGATGTTCGTGGTCAGACATGCTTCTCTTTCAGTTCTCTCTTTAATCGGTGTAACGAATTACTCCTAAAGAAAATTGTACAATAAAATTGAGCTCGCAAAAGTCCTTAATTTTCAGTGACATCGTTTGTTAGTGAAATGGCGAGACCTTCGTAGTCTTGGCATCCTCAGAAGGATCCACATCCGCTACAAAAAGTTGCTCCTGTTGCCATGTAGAGTCATTTCTAGCCCAAGGAATGTCTCGCGACGATTTGTCGCTCTGATTAAATTTGAACACTTCGTATTTCGTGTATAAATACCATTTTGTTTATCTCTAATTCTCTTTGTTCCATCGGTCTCTAAGGCACTACTCTCCGAATGCTTTGGACACGGCTATATACTTGGTCGAACGCACTTTGAACGGTTGTATTCTCCCTCTAGCAGCTAATACGGATCCTTATCTTTTGATCTTACTAGCAAACCTACTCAGTCCTATACCACCTCGTTCTCCTTATAGCAAAGGAGATAGAGATCTTGATCACTATCCTATCTCATACTTGATAAAGATAATATGTTATTCCGACTTTGTTGGCGTGTTTTCGGTATCGAAATTTGCATAAATAATATGGAGGATTGTTTCAAGATCGATTTCTCTAATAATGGAGTTAATATTTTCGTTCTTTTAGAAACCATTATCAGAACCATGAAATTAATGGGAAGATAATAAATGACAATACATAAAAATGTTAGAACGATCATGAATGCTTGAGAATCGTTTTTTTTTCATGACATAAAAATCACACTTTTACTACATGCTCCATCAATTTTAATATTCATTGTATAACGAAAATCCTCTCTTCATGAGGCATAAAAAAGGAATTATGTCAGAACCCTCCTCGACGTTGAACTATGGCAGTCGTAAATTTACATCTGCCGTAATAGCAGAGATCTCTATATAGGATACGTTTAGGAGGGTGCTAGTCAAGTCCAGAGAAATCGCTCTTTGACCTGCTCTCTTCAGTCAGTCTTGCCTTCGTGTTATCAGCTGGGACTGCTCGAATCATAGCGATTAAGAAGCCCTGGTAAGCTCGTGTACCCGTCAAAGCGATAAGTAGTAGCTAGATCGACAGAATAATTTCTAACTACTCTTGATGAACGCGAGACTCGAGAGAAGCTTGAAACGAAGACTAGACGGCGAAGACGTCGACGAAATGGAATTGGAGATCTTCCACGATGAAAATCGACGGTAAAGACTGACAAGCTTTTGCTACTTCAGTGCACAGACACACAAGAGCCCAGGGTGTCCTGAAAGTGACATACAGATTGTCGTTGGGAAGCGTGAATCTCAACATCTCAGTAAGCCAACTTTTTGATGATGTTCCTTCATGCCGTATGATTGTTTGAATTTTATTGAGATCATTAATGATCGATTAATTATTGAAAAATCCAGCTAATGCGAATAAATTGTACAATTGGAAAGACGAGAACCCTCAAGGTTTTATCTCACCATCGTACTCCGGCAGACATATAAATCAATGAGTGAGAACGGATCAGGAAGACTGGTGGGAATAAGTAGGCAGGGTGGATGGGATCTGCAACCATTGCAGCCTCCGATTCTCCATTAACGTACACTAAGTAATCAACATCAAAGCGATGGTAGCTCACAGGCAAGTTGACTAGCGTCTTTTCTATTCAGAACTTTGCTGCTCATCCTGTTCATCAGATATGTTATTAATTAATCAAGTTTTGAACATCGAGCTCGCTTGGAATGCGCCGGAAAGATTGTTGCAACGGGTCATACAATAGACAGTTTCTCAATTTGTTTCAACTCAGTCACACATTATACATTTTGGTGCCTCACTCACGCATTATCGGTCTATCGAATCGACAACCATCTTCGCTCCGTTTTGTCTCGTATACAACGTCCAACGCTGCTGCCCATTTCATTTGGCTCATAGAATCGAGGGGTCGCGTGACAATTTTCATTCCATCTTTAGATCTTTGATATCCAATGCACAAAATAATTTTTTTTTCCATAAAATTTGATACAGAAATACGTGAGACACTGATGTGCAGAATTGAAAAATCGCTAAATCAATTGAGACGTCGGGGTGGCTTTTTTCCAATGGACTTTCTATGTTTGTGGACTCCGACGAATACGTAAAACACGCAATTCGAAACCGCTGGATCCAAAGTGATGTAAAGAGAGGGTAAAAGTTCGATCATTCATTTGGAACGCATCTGTAGCGCGTAGGGGCTTAATTTAACGGAATCTAACGGTGTGGGCTTTTGTCCATGACGAAAATGCTCACTATATAGATGTTGTCGAAGTCTCTAAGGATTATTCCCCATACACTGTGTAATACGGCACTTCTACCACTCTCAACGTCAACGACTGTGAGGGATCCGAAACTTCGTTGTATAGTTAATGCGCTACGTTTCCCAAGCTTCCGCTACATCTCCCCTAAGTCTCAGCTGCTTACTCCTTGAGTAGTCCTGCCGACTGTAATTCTATTCCACAGCTTTATGCACTGTGTATGGTATGCGTGGGTATGTATATATAGGTACAGGGTGTCCGTATCGTAAGTGGAGATTCTACGACTGAAACAGCTCACTCGACAAACAATGAACTTAACAGAGCATCAATTTTTTGCTTTTCTCGAGTTTCTCGAAAGTTTCTTCTTCTTTGTTCGATGATGTTGGACAATTTATGATGACAAAAGGAAAAGTGAGCAATCTCTTTTTGAGAAATCGTCATTATCTTTCTAACGAGTGTCGTCATTGTTCAGTTTATTTTCCAAATGCCGAATAATGTAATCGAAATAATTCGCAATTTTTCTTTTATTTATTTATATTTTTTTATTCAGCCGGACCGAGTGTTCTCGTCTTAATTTCGAATCTCAACGGACAACAAAGTTCGAGCTAAATCAAAGACGTTTATGGACAGTTGGTGGTATGTCTTTAAAGAAACGACTCGGACGAAATTGGCGTTTAGGAACATTTCGGAGTGAGAAAAGTCGAAGAAACTCGACATGTTTAAAAGTTTGTACAAAAAGTTGTTTCCGTTCTATTCGTATATGGTGTTGCCAGAGCTATTTCGTTGCTTTCTTGTTCGAGAGTTTTTCTGCGAAATCGGACGCCGGACCGTACCCTTCACGTTGTGCGGCGGAAGCAATTATATGTGGGATTACGAACGTAGGCTCCATACGAGCAAACTTTGATGCACGAGAACTTTTATTTATTTATTTTCTTTACGCCGAACCCAAGTTACGTGAATTGAACATCCTCGAACTGTTTCATTATTCTTTAAATAAACAAATATATAGGCAGAAAAGAATACGATTTTTGAAAGGGGGTCAAAACAAGTTATTGAAAATCGATTCATCTTTGTGGGTTTGCTTGAATGAATATAGGGGATGAATAGAAAGCATAAAATCCGTGAATACATTAATGATATACTACATGCGTCAAAAACGACCCCAATTTTATTCGAGACTTGAAAAAAATGGTTTACTTAAAGGGGCTCAAAATGTAAATCGAATAGTACGTGTGGGGTTCGAGAAACAACAACCCTTGGGTATTTTTATCGTCACACCTCATATATACGAGTTAAAAAAGAACTAGTCTCATGAGAGTTTCCAGACTCGTGTTACTTTTGCCTCAGGGGTCTATGCTAGCCGGGAAGACTGCCCCATGGGATGTTCCATTTTTTGAGGAGCCACAGGCGGCTTGGTCCGTTTTGAAGTTGCTAAGGGAAGAGAAACTATACGAAGAAACCACGATCCACCACATAGTACTGAACCGTACCAACCCTCTTCTCTTGTACTACGATAATAAAATTCTTCCAACTTTTATCCTACCCTCTGTTTGAGGGGATGGATCCCTGCACGCTCTCCTGGCCACTTAAACCTCCGAGTAATATCTCATGTTGGCTAAATATGATTTTCGGGGTTAAATGCGGCCAATCGAGGTCGTAAAAGTGAAGGTTTAAACGCACATACGATATGCCGAAATTTTGAGCTCGTTTCGTAACTTTCAACTACCTGGTAGAAGCAGACGAAGCTTAGGACGAGGACGTACAGTAGGTAGGTGCACGAAAACACGACGATCTTGGACCCCGGAAGTTAAATTTACATTTTCACAGTGATGCCTTTCCTGACCATAAATATTGATATGCAGGGAGTTTGAAAGTAATAATGCATGAAGAAATGTCGTGCCTTCAATAAAATGTCACACGACTCAACTCGATCTCAGCAATAAATATCCCCCGATCGTTAAGTTTAATTATTGCTCAATCAAAAGCTATGAACTAAGTAGAAAATTTTGTTAAAATGTAAACAAATAAATAGGAGTCCCGAATAATTGAAAAAATTAGGAAAAAGAGGCAATGTCGATTGTCGACACAAATTCATGTTGAGGGGACAAACTCCTTATGAATTTCCGTTATGAATTAGGGAGAAATAAACGGCAATATTCCTTATTTTTTGGAACCACCATATAGATGCTTGGCACACCCTGCAACCGAAATACTCCATTCATATGCATATCGCACGACCGGCCATCTTATCGTCCTTCCGCAATCGACTCTTACCGATTCAACCCTCTTTTTCATCTTTTCTCCTTCGAGCCCTTTAGAAGTATCCGCGTCAAAAGGGTAAAACGAAAAATTTCGCCAGCGAATACTGTTCCTCCGATATATCGTTTCTTGTAAACCTTACAAAAAATTTCGATTCTTTTATTCGGTAAATACTGGCAATTGGAAAACCATGACGAAATATTCATTTGAAATTTTTCGCACGGATATCACTAATATTTATTTTATGTTATTCAGGCTCTTAAAAGTTTCATTTCAAAAACAAAAAAGTCAACGGTGTTTTCAGCAATAAACTTTACGTAACTAATTAATTTTAATTATTACTTTATGTTGGAATTCGTTATTACATCGTTGAAGATAATAATTCGGAGTCAAATTTTCATATATTCAAAGGAGACTAGAAAATATTACACAAGAGAGGTAACATTCTGGGTTACATTATAAATAGCAATATATTTCAAGCCTAGAGAAAGGCAAGCCATGATGTAAAACCACGCTAGTGAGCGAGTCCACGAGGTAATCATACCTTCGTGCATTGTTCGATATATACATATCCAAGTATGTGTCCATATGAATGTTTGCGAGACTGTGTGTGTACAAAACCCTTTAACTATCGTGAACAATAGAATGGAGAAGTGGCATTTGGCAGTAGCGAGCTCGAACCACGAGCTAGAGAGCAGACCAAGTGCTCCTGGTAGTATAAATCGGGTACAGGACGACAAAACGCCCTTTCCCAGATGAATATATATTTGAGTTTATTTTATCCATTGTATGTAATTAACAGCCATCCGATATTAACACTAAAGCAAAAAGTGAACTCATGCTCTTGAATTTTTGAAGTTTGCTTGAGTTTTCGTAACATTTTCAGTAGAACGAATCAGGTTCGGGGAGACGCGCGGCCCAATAGCGACAAAAAAACGCTTATGGATATCCTTTTCTTTTTCTTAGTCCATTCATTCGTCATAGAAATTCAAATTTCAACGACAAACGTGTGTGAGACGTAACATGGGACAAAAAGGCATGGTAACAAAATTAAGGGGAAATCTGATGAAAGCGAATGCAAAACTGTGTATTTGGTTAATTGTATATGAGGTTTTTGGAGTTTTCAATTCGCTGAAGGATGCTCCGAGGAAGTTTCATTACAAAGTTAATTCGCGTATCATCGCCGATGTCCATGCGTATGTATGTGTTTGTATTCGTAATCGAGGAGCGTTAGAGTTTTCCTAGGACATTTTCGAAAAGCTGTAGTTGTCCACATTTCGCATTTGATACTGCATGAGAGAGGAAGTAGCACACTCGTCATGCACAAAATACTATATTTCTATTTAATGTTGTCCATCCTTCCTCGTTTATGGCTAATTCCAAGCAGCGACAATTTAACCATGTTGTATACACGTTGATGTAAATATATACATATATAAGCTATCGGAGGAAAGTACATGGAAATGAGAATAAAATAGAACCGGTAGGGAACGAAGCAGGAAGTAGCAAGAAATCGTGTTTTCAACTGTCTCAAATTACACGAGCTCTACCTAGTGGAAATAGCCATTACAGCTCAGACATTCGTGTCTCGTAAGTTTCTCATAATATATCGGAATCATTATTTTTTCGTATTAACGCTCGTTATTATCTAAAACTGAAATTACTTTCTGTCAAAAACTTTCTGGCAGAAGATATATTTTCGGAGTTGTATACCGAGCACATTAAACTACATCGTGGGTAAGAATGCTGCGAACGAAGGACGCGGAGCATATTCAAAGCAGCTCGCTTCCTCAATTGTAGCATTTTTTTTATTCGTATTCGAACAAAGCTCAATTCTGAAAAATACTGCATCGTTCTTTTAGAGTAACATGCGGAATAATTGATGCAAACAATTCAGATGAACGGTAACTATCGTGGATTGCCTACTCGAATATTTTTAGCGTGCACTTGAAATATCAACAACGATGGGTTTACGACGTTTTTTCGTATTTTCTAGCCGATTGTAATGCACAACGTCTTCTTTAATTGCTCAACAAATATTCCATGTACGTATCGCCTCCTCTCTTCTTCTATTTATGCTCATAATTCTCCCAAATATCAGTCAACCTGGACCACCCAGATTAGAATTCTGTAATATTCCTAAATGCATGTTTCATTTCCCAAATTCCTCGTTCAGTCATTAGTCGTAAATATTAAATGCATAACGAATTAGAAATGACGTCTGGAACAAGATTTCATCAAAACTCCTCGAATTTGAGTACCTCTCGTAAACGGCACTTGGAAAAAGCTAAAGGGTCTTGATCTATTTGATTCGAAATAGTCTCGTCCGCACTCGATTAGAATTTATTTATAAATTATGAATCACAAACACCCTAACGAGCTATAAATATATTATTGTGAATTGTTGAGTATGTTTCTTGACACTGCTGCATCGTTAATCAGAATTATTTCGAGCCCCCTTGAAACATTATGATGTTTCAAGAGTTAGTGAAGCACCAAAAAGGAGTCAATGGTTCGTAAAAAAAAATGGCCTCCATAGTGCTCCTCGAAATTCCTCACCATGAAAATCAAACTCAAATAACACCCTTCCAAATAACTCATAGTACTCGAGAGTTAGGGTTTACGCCCTTCTGGGTGGAGGCAATAAATGTTCCAGTATTGTACACGGTACTTCATCGGTTCTTCATCGGTGCTTCACTCCTTAGGGTAATACAAGTTGAGAAACAACTTTGCGAGTACGTTACGCGTAACAAAGTTCGAACCATAGCATCGCCAACTCCGGAACAGCCGTTCAAAGATTTAATCATTTTTTTTTTTGCACAGGAGCCTTCGTGCGATAATTCCAAAATCCAAAATTAATGTCTGGCCAAAAAGAAAATAATAGTATGGGCGATGATTTCTACTTTAATGAAATTTATTTATTGTTAATGTGAAAAAAAAGAATTGATATACGTTGGGAAGATAATTCAAAATCCTCGTTACTCATTTATCAATAACTTTGAATTTTGTTAGTTATGATAATAAATATTGTGAGTGCTCTGGATTTGCACAACTATTTGCTCATTTGTACCTAGCCTGAAGGCCATACCAGGTACCACAGACGTTCACTTAACATTTTCCGTTACGATTGGGTAACAAAACATCGTAACCTCGTTGAGAATGAACCACTTGGTAAAACTTGCAGAGAAGGAAGTGTCTGTATCAGTTGTCAAAGAGCATTTTGTGGTCTCTGGGGTTCACGCAAACCACGAAACTTTTACTGCTCGGTTCTCGAAAACAGAGAAACAAAGTTTCGGTCAAAATTCTACACCTCTCAAGCTCTGAGACGACGAAAGCTTTTCAGGGGTGCATATGTGCCAGAAATTTTTCACGATCGCATCACTGAACATGTTTCCTAAGGGATGAGACCGTATCGATTGTGCAAATTCAAGGAGCAACCTAAAGGATTCGAAGTTGCGACCAAGTTTCGATGTAAAAATAGAAGTTTTGCAAGTATGTTTTCTCGAGTGTTCGAGAAAAGTGGCTGGACTCGAAAGAGAATATATATGTGATTGAAAAGATGAAAAGAAAAAGGGATTGCAGTTGTACAGCCTCGGGGGGATGCACACGTTTTCTATTGCATTGCAAGAGCATCATGAAGAGTTTCTCGTTGCTAACGCATACGAAATATTTTTCTATATATTTGGATGGATGTGTGAAAATGTTACACGCGGAGAGGCGAAGAAAACTTGCGATCCTTTGTTCCGAACCTCGAACTCGCTGTTTCTTATCTTCCATGGCCTTTCCCTTTCGACAGCTCCACCAAACTTTTCACCCCGAAGAAATTCTAATGAACTGCAAAACCCAAATATAAGTTCATGAATCGAAACTTAACGAAAAACCCCGAAGGAAAACAGTTGAATGCCCGTCGATTTTATTTCTTGAAAATATTTTATCCTCCTTCTGTATTTTTTCAAAAACAAATCAGGCACCGAACTGACAAGTTCACGAAAAGTTCATCGTGATATACAGGAACAGGTACGTCCTGTATATCCTGTGAAGGAAGAGGATAGTTCGGGAGGCTAAATCCCGAGGATAACCGCAAAATCCAGCCACAAGAGCGACAAACTTGTAATTTTTATGAGGCAAATTTAAACGTGGTCTCAACATCGTCAAGGGGTAGAAAGGTTTTTCTCTAAGTTTCCTACTCGACTCCTCAGGGGATTGGAACAGGGTTGTAAATTTTGGTCTTTTAATTTCTTTCTTGTTCCACTAAACGAGTTCCAAGAAGACAGAGTGGCTGTTCATCTCATGAGTTTTATCAGCCTTTCTAAATTTTTTTCTCATTCCTCAAAAATAATGACCAAATGACGGTCGAAAATGATGGAAACTTTGTGTATCAAAAACAGAACAATCGATAATCGGCAACGTTGGAACAACAATGTTGAAACCATTGATTTTTTAAAATAGAAAACGAGAATTTATTTGGATGGACAGCCGACGTCAAATGCATTGTGGAATGTATATGGAAGTTGTTGCTGACGCTCGGAATTTGGCGGTTAATAAATGGGACCAAGACCCGGGTAATCAAGAATGTCAAAAAAAAATTTTAATTATTCGCAAAATACATTTTTCACGCCCTATTCGGAATTGTAAAAATATTTCATGGACACAAATTATTCTCATTATGTGTAATTCAATGTTTCCGGTTAACGTTAAATTCCAACTATATTCTGCCGTTAGAAATATAACCATGGGGAAGAAAAATTAGCAATAAGCTCTGGTGACACGAAAAGAATTACCATCCATTCCGGTAATACCCGTCGTCGTGAAAATTTCCCTAGCTGGCTGAATTTTCATCAGGCTAATTTTTCCTGTGTCTGCCAGAAATAATTTCCAATTAGTATTGATCATGCGCTTGTGTTCGGACGAACAAGAGAAAGCCGATGTGACTACTAACGGTATCATAAAATAACTATTGAAACGTCTATTCCAATAATCGAAAAATCTCGTGGTCCACATTACAAAAATAATCGCAGAATAATATTGAAAATTGCGGTGAAGAATAAAAGAAAATAATTGTTCGAAACGAACACGAAAACAATTGTGCCTTTTTTTCAAATGTTTTTTCAATTTATTTTTCAGGCACAACGATCTACCATGGAACATACGAAAGTTCCTGAAAAATCAATTGCGAGAGTTCAGGTTTGACGATTTGCGAGAGACCCACCCGTGGTCCCGGAGCGCCTGGAGCCACACGGATCTCAGGCGTCTGAAAGAAGGGATGGTAGCAGCGCAGGTAAGTCATTCATATCAAGCTCTATCAGTCGATGCATATCCAACGTCTAATAATCAATGAAACATCATTCTCCTGTCAATCTACGAAAAATCAACCCTTTCATTTACATCGATTTTTCCGCGGAGCTACGCGGATTTGACTGAGTAGAATCTTATCTTTTTGTTTTTTTAGCAGAAAATGTTGCAGGCAAGGAGTTCTCCTTGAATCTCCATGACCCCATACATTCGACGTGGATTTTTCTGTTGTAGCAAAAATTACTCAAATTCTTGTATGGAAGAAACTTATTTTTATCTGAAAGTTTAATGTCGATAGTCAGAGTTCAGGTGCGCAATTTTTCATGGAAAATGATATTATTATATACCACTCTTTCCGTTATAAAAAAAAAACGCATTTGTGGCATTCGAGGAATGTTTGGTGCTGAGAAAAAGGTTGAGGTAAATTTCGAGTTGCTTGGAAGGTTGATATTCGGGAAAATGAACCGATGGGATTAAAAGTTGAAGGGAATAGAGGGTAGAGACAATTTTTCGAAAAAAGTTTCGTTCCTTTTTACGCTTTTATCCCATTTTACCGTGCCCTCGACGTGGTGTGCATTACATCGAGAAATATAGCAGCATGTAAGTCTCAATTTCTCTTCTCTCGGGAAAGTTCGAATCGCACTACTTAACAGAATAGGAGATCTCTTTTGGCAAAAAGTAAAGAGTTCGGAGAAGATACGAAGGGGTTCTTCAGGATATAACAGTAAAGAGCATAGAAGGGGAAGATGGAAAAAAGGGTTGTTATGTCAGGTCAGAGCTCTCAACCAAGAGAGAGAGAGAGAGAGAGAGAGGGAGAGAGAACTAACGAGAGAGCTTCGTTAATTACTGGCCAGGGGGTGAGAGTTTCGTTCGTAGCTTCCGGCTTCACTCTCCCTTCCTCTCGCTTTCTCTCTCTTTCGATCTTTCGCTCTGTACCTCAAACAATGAGATGTGTTCTTGCGAACGAGAAAATGAGGTTCGAAGACAAACTTTAAGGAGAAGAAGTAAAATAACGAAAAAGCCAAGGGCGAGGGAGAAAAGAGAAACATGAAGAAAAAGGGAGAAAAGTATATGAAGAAATTAACGAACCACTCGTCGTAAAATCGTACGAGTTTACCTCTTACATACACATATACATAAACAGGAAGTAGTTATGTATACATTGCCAAGGACGAAACGAAAGGAAAGAGAGAGAAAGAAGGGAACAAAAGATGTGGACACGACGTTTGGTCGTTGAAAACACCGGAACTCCTATTCCTTTCACCCAGAAATCTTTCTGGTGGTTTCTCGATTGCCTCCCTTCTTTGACTTTTCTCGTAATTTCCTCGCCTTTTCTGTTCTCCCTTCTTTCTCCCTCACTCTCCCTCTCTCTCCTTGTTCCTTCTAACTTTATTTTTTTTCTGTCTTTATGATTTAATCTCTCGTTTTTTATTCTCTTTTTCTTCATAATATTCCCATTTTTTTCCTTGATTATTAAATTATCTTGTATACTTTTTATAGTTCCCTGCCTATTGTGTTCGGTCCTCGTTCTCTTTCAGAAACTGGATGCAAAGACGACACCTCCGTCTCCTCTCTTTCTCCTTCGTTTCTTTTCCTCTTCAGTCCCGTTTTATCTCCGTCAATTTTCTTGGATTTTCAGAGCTTTGTTGCAACGACGAGAGCAAAGCTTTGAATTTTTCACGCACCACCATCAAGTGAACCCCCGTCGTCGGAACAGGATTGAACGAAACAAAAAAAGAACAATGGAAACGCGGAATTGCAAAGAAAAAAAATGACCGCGCAGTGTTCCTGACCATGTTGGTGTGAAAAGTCCTCCCGAATGGGACAAGAAGGAAATTAGAAACGAGTGCCGCAGTTTTTCCCTCTTCGCGCATCGTTGCTTCACTTTTTTTTTCTCCATCTCCATAGATTTGTATATCTGGAGCAGCGGATCAAAGAAACCGTACACTCACACGTAAAAATCCCGAACAAGAAAAAACATCATTCATATTTCGATCGTTAAATAGTTAGGTTTGAAATTGCTGGCTTTTTAATATTTCCACCACCCATGTAAAGAAAAACACCTCACAAATATCATTAAAAAACTGCAACCAGAAAAAAAAATGAGAATAAATCACAAAAAAGTATTAAAATGATTGAAATCATTATAAAAATTAAACTCACCGTAAAGCTGCTATATTATTTGGGTGAACGAAATCTCATCAAGGGAATTTCTAAACTCAGGCAATAGCATACACGATTGAAGATAAAAAGTTCTCAAAAAAGCATTCCTAAATAAATAATTCGACACGATCTTGCATAAGGCCCAGAATTCAGACAATTCTCTACCACCGAAAGATTTGCTCGCCCCACCTACAGATTTTTCTAACAAACAATATTTCAACTATATCAAAGTTCCCACTTTTCACTGCGAACACGATCTCACGCCGTACGTTTCAAATTTTATTTGTGCATGAGAAATTCCAAAAAATACGAGGAATTAAGAAAAACAATCTCACCAGAAACGTATAAGAATGAAAAACTACCAACCAGGATGTAATAATTTCCGGTTTGTTCGAATGAGCTGAACTATTGTTGGTAAATTATTTTGACAAACGTTATTGTGTTTACTGGCGATCGTATACCGTATATTTGTATAGTATACGATTGCCAAAGAGAATTCTGGTTGTTTCTAAAACGAAAAGGCCCCATGGGGATCCTGAATTGGATATCTATCCAGCGGCTGAGTGCTTTCGACGTTTCTGGTTTTTCCTTTCTCAAGCCCTCGATCTACTTCGCAGTCCTTTCTATCCTATCGTCTTGAGACATTTTTCGTCGTTCTGTTTACGTTTTTGTCCGATTCTCTGCGAAACGCGACTATACGACGAATGCCAGCATTGACTCGCTTTCGTCTCGACAACCCAGTTCCACACGAGCATCCTTTTTTATCCTGTATCTCTTATCCCTCCTGTCACGATACAAGCACGCATAATGGGTTTACTGTATTATGAATATCAACATGGTGAATCAACAATACTCGAACGACACTCCATCAATTTGAAGAACTGATCCGTTCGAATATTTCGTTTTTTTTGGAAAATATAAACCATGAACTGAATTTACGATCAAATTGTTAATTAAAACGAAAATATTTCACCACGAATTTTCATCTCATCGTGAAAGGCTCCCGCAATTGAATTCAAAATAAAGTTTTTTTTTCTTTACTTCGGTCCTACCTCAATAAACCTTTTAGCTCGCAGAATTGGACAAATGATTACATGGGGATTAAACTCGTGGGAAAAAAATGAATGAAGCGGGCGGAATAAAAAGTGTTGGCAAGTTAATAACAAAATTGAAGCCTCGGTAAAAACCCGGGGCTTTTGGCTGTTAAGGATATCGAATTAAAGGCAGAGGAGTAGCGAAAGCGAGGTCTTAGCAAAAGCTCGTTGTGCTTAATTAATCCTTATTTGCGTGCCAGGTGGTCCAAACGGTTCGACCGAGGTCACCCCTAACCGGCGCTTTAATCCGGCTAAAATCCGTTGGACTCCGGAGGCGTCGTCATCCTCGTCCCTCCTTCACTCAAACCTCTTCCTAGCCCCCCGCCTCTATTCACTCCTCCTTGATATACAAGAACTCGACGATTTTCAGCGTGAGGTGCCCCGCTCTCTCGTGCTGTCGAAAAGCCCATTAACAAAATTAAAGCTCGTCCGTCTCTCACGATATTCGAGAATTCACTTAATTCAACGGCACACCTCCCACTTTAGCAACGATATTACCTCGCACCCCTGCTCTTTCTCTCTTTCTCTCCAGCATCTCAGTCGGCTAAACGGTAAAAGGCTAAACTTTAAAAGATCATAATAATTACATTAGCAAATCCAAGTTTTGGGTTTAAATCGATGAAAGCTTCCTCTATATTTTTTACTATTTGCAACAAAAAAAAACATTATTTTTATGAACTGGTCGAAAATATATCTTTGCCCATTGACATTTCGTTACGAAAATGACCTGAACAAAATGATTAAATCTACAAACATTTGGAAAGTTAAAAAAAAAAATGGAAAAATCTTAGAAATTCGTCAAGCTTTGTGAGAATAAAACTTGACGTGTGAATATTTCACGGAGTTCCTCAAACTCGTAAACGGAGCTACAGCTACTTTAAATTCATCAACAACCCAAACAAGAGTAGAACTCGAAATGGCGTAATTCAATTGACCAAGCGAGAAAACTTTGTTCGTAGATAGGATTAATTGCAAAGAGCGTCGACTAGACAATAAGCGTAATGCGCTATGTTCCAGCGCGATCTCTGCTAAGAGATAGTTGGTGGAATTCTATTCACTCCTTGCTTGCGAGAGCACCGCTCCGACGTAATTCAACTGACGTTCTGCACCTCTTTGCAGCACGGATTTTGTAAAAAGCTCACATTACAGTTATAACGAAGACATAAGTTTAATAAAATGTCTGGACAGAAAGCATTCGGTCGGAAATACGTTTCCAAATATATTTATCCACCTCCTCAGGATTCGCAATTCAAAAAGTCCGAAAAAAACAGTAAACCACGCGCATCAGAATATGCCGATTTTTTTTTCCATCAAAATAATCCATCGGTACTGGAAACTTAATATTTTGATCGGACTTAATTTTAAACTAGTTGGAATTCAGGCAGGAAATTCGAAGGGACAATGTTATGAACAAAAATCGCTAAATAAGTAAATAATTCTTTTTTTATTGGCCAAATTTGTTCAACTCTATTTTCAAGGTCAAATGATAAATTATTTAAAAGAGAAATTTAAGCCAGACTGAAAAAAGAATGGGTTTTAAAAATTTGGATTTATCGACGAACCCAAGCACGTTTTCACGGAAGCACAGAAGGGAGAAGACAACTTTCGCTCGCACATAGCTCGAGCCTAGATTTATCACTGTCACGATTAATTTCAAAGGCGATTTAATTTATCGGGGCTAGTATTGGTTACGTGGGAGTATGGCAGAGAATTTACGATCGCGTTGTTTGAACAAATATATGTACCTGTCGTGTGGGTATCGATCGAAATGAAGGGGGAAAGGGGGGCAGGGAAAATAACGACGAAAAATGAAGTTAAAACTGCACCAATTAAACGGAAATAGGATTCATATTCAATCCAATGAACGAACAATTCATCTTTTTTTTTTCCTACGGGGTTAATCTTGTTCTATCCGTCGACGTGCCAGCGTGATTTCGACACGTTTGACATGTGGTGTTCGATTTCTGTCGAATTTGTACCAAAAATATCCACTCATGACATTGATAAACGCAATTCTGACCAACTAGATTTTTTTTGGATTACAGAATAAACATTTTATCTGCCTTTAAAAGGAATATCGAACAAATCAGAACTTGGTACTGACAGTTGATCGATATCGTCTACAAAGTTTCGCTTAATTACTTCGACGTCAAGCTTCGCAACTTTGTTCTTTACAGTGGAAAATAAATTCTATCCCAAGTAGAGTGACCATGCAGCCTTCGAGATACTATAAGATCGTACGTCGAGAAAATACAGGAGGTATTTGTAGTGACTCCCTCGTGCACTAAGTGGCCCTCAGGCAAAGTTCATTGTGACGAGGAGAATTAAACTCAATGCTGCCAGTCACTTCCCATCGCCGATCATCGAGTTTCAAATATCTTGAATATACAGGTCAAATATTTTCTAGAAACCTCGAATGACAACTTTACCAGTGGAAAGTGCTGATTTTCATGTAGAGGGTGTCCAAAAAGTCGTGCTCGATAATTAGTGGATCGAATACATTGAGCCATTAGAAAAATAAAAGTTCTGAGCAACTTTTCTCTGCGGAGCAGAATTAATCAATTCACGAATGCAAAAACGTGGGTGGCGTTCAATCTGTTCAACGTCGTTGTTATGAGACACATTTGAGCTGAGCTGACGTCACTAGATGGGCGCATTAGTAATCACCAATCGCTAGCATCATTTCATGAGGAGTAATTTATCGGTCACATACGTAATTGATTGGCTATGCCTCATGAGCTATGCATCGAAGATAAAAATTGCTAAGGACGTTTTGGTTTGAAATCTTGGAATCTACTTGCTGTATAAATTTGTTACGTTACTTCTAGGGCACCCGGTATAACAACACATTATAAAGCGTATAGATATAGGTATAGGTATAGGTATAGTTCAGACGAAACTTTGTAGAGGCCCACGATGAGTATTCTCCAGATGGAGAGCCGAGAACGACGGGAGACGAACTGGAAGAATGGCCAGAGGAAATTTCAGAGCACTCTCCGAACTTTCGATAAATCGGAGATCGATTTTACACCATACAGTGGAAGAGCCTCTTCACACACTAGGCAATATTTCCTATAGACAGCCGACTGGAAACTGCAACGAATTCCAATCCCGAACGAGAGAAAAGCAGCGCGAACCCCACAATAATTAATCCGATCATGCCAAGTTTTTCGCAAATTTTAATTATAACTCCATCAACCATAAATATAGACGCGGGTCTGAGTTTTTCGTGGTAGCTCCCAAGCATAACAAAGATCAGATTGAGAAGAGCCTTGATCACGTCCCAGAGCTCTTATTTCTACAGATGGACGCATATTCGTTTCTTTTTCCACTTTTCAATAAATTCCATCTCACGAAAAGTTCGGTTTGTTCGTTTGTGGCATATGCGTGAGGAACTTGAGGGAACAAATTGTTCATGAGAAGCTGAGAGAAGAGAAGGCACTCTGAAAATCTCAACACCAGCCTCGACCCAGAAAAAAGAAAGAGGAAAGAACGTCGAAACCTCTGAGCCCTATGGAGCCTTAAGGGTGTCTTGGGGCATAAATCTTACTCGCGTGTCGTTAACTACTCTCGACTCTGCCGGGGTGTAAAGGGGTACAAACATCCGTTATATATAGCAACAACGTGCTTTCTGACGTGTCACCCATTTGTTTTTTTTTTTTTTTTTTTTTTTTTTTTTTTTTTTTTTTTTTTTTTTTTTTATTCGTTT